>PGCI01000238.1:0-146766 GCA_002873125.1 Puccinia coronata f. sp. avenae | reverse complement strand
ATACTATACCCCCTATAATTCTCTCACTGACTTGGTATATTGACTTCATTGGGCAATCTTTCCATCTTCCCCGCAGGTCTGTTTGCCTTTTCACAGTTATGTACCAGTAAGTGGGTTAATTTTTTCTTACCACTCAATGATACTTCGAGCGAAAGCTGTGGGGCCAGACGCACATATCATATATACCCGCAAAGCTACAAACATCTGACAAATCTTTCCCGTATTCTGACTAGATTTTTGGTGGGCCATGTTGTCGGACCGTGTTGGGCGAAAGCCTATCCTCCTATCCGGCCTGACGGGGCTAGCGATTAGCATGATCAGTCTCAGTCTCCAAACCAGCTTCGCTGGGATGGTGGTAGCCCGATGTGTTGCGGGAGTCATGAATGGTTAGTATAGAACTTAAAGTATAGAACTTGAAGTGCATCTTTTAGCCGAATGACGACGGGGTTTCGGCTTGATGCTGAGGTTGATTGCGTTTTTTACTTCTCCTTGACAATCCAGGAAACTTGCCCATCTTAAAGGTCAGATACGTCTCCCTCTACAGCGTTCTAATGCACTAAGAGATCCGACATTCGACGATGCAATCACCAGCCAAAACTCACCACAGTCTCCTCCATCATCATCCGCTTGAAATCACCCACCAAAAGAGCGTTCTGGCCGAGATCACAGACGATACAAATAAAGCTCGGTACGTTTCCCTCTTGGTTTTGGGATGAATCTGCTGGTAGTTCCACGCTAGAAACTTGGCCTCCTCCAAATCCCCTCTCCATTAAGCAAACAAAACATGCCATTCAGTAGTGACCCAATCCAGCTGATCCTATTCCCCAATTTTTATTGTGTTTTTATGCTAGCGTAGAGCATTCTGTTAGTGTTATCGGCTAGGCTCTTCTTCAGGCGATTCAGCTCACCCTCTGTTCGCTCTCATTTGATTTAATGCTGTTCACCACGCACAACCTATGAAGCGTTGATTCCGATGTGTAATGTGAGTAGGTGGAACCCATGAAGCTTCCTAAAAGGACGAGCATTTACCTTCTTTGCAATAAAATCGCATCCACATACACAGGCGGTCGGAATCATCGTGGGCCCATTGATCGGCGGGTATCTGGCGAAACCAGCGAGCCAATATCCCGACTACTTTGGATACGTCCAGTTCCTGGTCGACTATCCCTATTTCTTACCGTGCTTCATTGCCGGCATGATCAACCTTTTCGCCGTCACCATCGGCTTCTTCTTTCTGGAAGAAGTGCGTTCAAGTTCCCCACCCTTCTCATTCCAAACAATAAAGAAAATGTGTCCTATCATCTATCCATTACGAGTCTTCTCACTCAGATTTACATTTATCATCATCTAATTTATGTGGTGGATACCAGACACTTGCATCCAAGAAAACGCACAACAACTTGTCGTTGTCTGATCAAGGAAATGAGCACGATATCCAGGAGGACGTCGAACCCGAAGAAGCCGCCCAAAATGTCCCGCAACCCAAACCTAGATTTGTGGAACTCTTCACGCCCTCAATTATTAGTGTTCTATTTAGCTCCCTCCTAGTGTTTTTTCAAATGTCCTCCCTAGCTACCTTGATCCCACTCTTCGCATACACCCGTAAGTGACCCCCATCCGAAAGACAAGCAATGGTGACATCATCGTCATGCAAGCAGTGTCCCTAATTGACGTTTATTTCAAGGGTTTGAGGATGGTGGACTCGGGCTCAATCTACGTCAAATGGGTAAGCGGAGGATAAGAAAACACATGAAGTAGTGACTGATGAATTGAAACATAAAAATGTCAGGCACTGCACTTACGACGAACGGGTTTGCCGCGGTGGTGGTGCAGACGGTGACGTTCCCGTACCTGCAGCGACGATGGGGGACGGTGAAGGTGTTCCGGACGGTGCTGCTGATCAGCCCGATAGTCTTTGTGCTCTTGCCCGTCGTCCACTCGCTCGTCCAAGCGCGCCGAGACGCATCAGGTGTCGACGCCGGCGCCAGGATGGCCATGGTCGCATCATGGTCGTGTTGGCTATAAAAGCTTGGGCAAAATTTCCATCGGTATGTGTTTCTTTCATGCGTACGATTCCCTCCCATCCTCGCTAACCTTATAAAATCTCCATCCGCGATCCCTCTACATCCTATGCTTTGTCTTGCTCCCCATAAGTCTGCCTCACCTTGCTGGTCAACTCAGCCGCCCCATCGGCATCTACCTTTGGAACGCTGAATGGCTTAGCCCAAGTACGTCTTTCGGTTGCTGTTGTTCCACGCCCCCAGATCCTCATCTAGCAGCAGAACAGAGGCGAGAGCTTAAGTCCCGATCATACCATCCCCATCTCTTTGCAAACACGCCACTTTTCTTGCCTGGACACATCACAGTCAACCGCAGATCTGGCCAGGACGTTTGCACCGTTCATGACGGGCGCCGTGTTTTCTATGAGTATTGATCAACAATATTTGCATGGAAACTTGGTTTGGGTGTGCGGCTTACTAGTAAGTTGGTGTTGTACATGCACTGATTGTATCTCCTCGAAATGAACCTAATACTCTCCATCAACGAGAAAAGAAGACAAAAACTCATCCATTGCTCGCTGAGTGAGAACTGACATGATTTTTTTACTATGCGCGATGTCCGAATTTCAGCTCTCGTGTTGACGCTATTCTTTGCCCACACAACCACCATCATCCACCCTCCACGCATCCCAAAAACTCGTCATAATCTCCCATCCAGCTCTCACGTTTAAAACACCATGTCTGGGATGATCACATCATAGTGTACTCGCGATGTCTCCAAGTAAAAGCATTGTATCCTACTACCTCGGTCACACGCACACACACCATACCCATCACCTCTATCTTATATGCTGCTTTCCTTCTTTTTTTTTTATTCCAAACCCACAAACTCCTTGTATATGTACGCTCGTGTGGGAACCTCCCTACTCCTACTTCCCCAAAAAAATCCAGTCAGTGAAGAAAGTTCCCACATTGCTCCATGGAATATGTATGTGTATAAATCAACGGCTGCTCCTCTTATTTCCTGTCGCAAAAGAAAATACAAGTCATTTTACCTCTCTCTCTCTCTCCAATAACACGGGCATTTTTAGCAGGTGCTCGCAGATATAAGTATGAGTGATCCACTGCTTTCGGAACAGGCTATGTACGCGGACAAGAATTTTGTTCAAAATTCATCTTCTCAGCTCTTTTTCTCCTCGTTTCTCTCTGATTGAAAATGAATTGTCCTTCTCCTGATGTCCCACATGCCACCCCACCAGTTGTAGATAGATAAACAAGAGCCCCCTCTCTAGCAATAAACTCATCTGTCCTCACCAAACAAGATCCTGAGGGCCCTAGATCACCTCTTCGAGAGTCCTAGATCCTCTCTCACCTGCGGTGCTTTCCTGAGCTTTGCTCTCAATCTCCTTGCTCCTTTGTTGGCCCCAAAACTCACAATTTCAACATTTTTGTTTTGTGGGGGGATACACATTTTGGATGAGGCAAGGATGACCTCGTGACTCACACTTGATAATTGGCTACTCAGCTCTTGATTCCAGAGCCGAATGAAGCCACTTAGCTCATAGCATACTTCATCAACAGACTTTGCACATCAGTCGAAAATTTCCTCATTTTCTCATGTGTTACATAAAAGGAACAGGATGGGGTAAAATAATAAATCAACTAAACTACATACTCGAGTTAAAAAACAAAAATTAAGATCTGCATGGATTTGTGTAATACTTATCCATTAACCTTTTGACTCTGAATTCGCAGGGATTGGACATATCTGCTTTAAAACTAGAGGTAATGATGATTGATAACTGAAGACTACTTTAGGCAGCGTCATTGGGAAAGCTTCCAAGAGGATTCCAATCCAACAGGTCAAAAAAAATCCTGGTGATCCCCCTGAACCATAAACAGCCTCGGATCTTCTTCAACCTCCAAGTCTTGGGTCGTCAGACACGTAGTCGGAGGGAATGATAGCTCGCGATTTTCTTGAAAAGCGGGCTCGTTTTGCTCGTCTGCTCCAGTGGATAATAAGGATGTGAAATGGACCTCGTTGCAATGGAGAAGTTTTTCGCACTGTGAACGCCTTCAAACTCCATACTTTCTTTTATCTCCTCCAGTTCTTCTCGTGCGCTTGGTGATGTACACATCATGACCTTGTCAGAGGACGTGTTCAGAAGTGCGGAATAGTCTTCAATGCCAGGGTTGGTACAGAAACTTGCTCTTGATTCCATTGAAACACTTGAGTAGCGGCTCGCACCATCAACTTCGCTAACTGATTGAGCATACCAAAAGGGTATAACTATTAGTCATTCACTAAATAAATGGTAATACCCGAATCTTCTTCAACTCACGTTCTGACCAGCGATGAACCTCGTGACCTAGCGAGCTCATGCTGAGGTTTGAACTCGAGCCGAGGTCGAGATCCTCCTGAGATACTCGTAAGCAAATCCCCTGGCCAGCTTCCGTTTGAGTCAAAGAGCCTGAATCGGTAGAGTCCAAGGAAGGCTCTCGGAATGTATTCGAGTTATTTCGCGAGATAGATTCAACCTGACCCGCTGCCGGAATAGCTGAGCCGGCGATCCGATCTCAGCCAACCCGTTTTCCCAGCACCCATCAATCGCGCGGCTGAGACAGGATACTCTGGAACGCGAGAAGCCATACTTAAACCCAACTGACATCGATACATATCGCCACGACTGTTGTATAAATTGTTTACCGGCGAGGGACCCGGGTATGTTAAATTTATCTTGGGGATGATAACATCATTTTGTGTGTGTTGTGAGAAATTTTTTGGGGAAGCGGGTGAGGAAGAAGCAGGAGCAAGCCTCGTCTCTTCCGCCATTACATGGGAGTCGTCGGACTTGATCGGCACGGTGTAAGGAGACTGAGATGTGCCACCTAAATCGCAGGCAATCTCGCCGCTGCCGTTTCGACGTAAAGAACGAGCTGAAGAGAGAACAGCACCATATCCATATGACTCTATTGACAAACCGTAGCGGTTCTCGTTCGAAGGCGCTCTAAGAATTGGATCCAAAAGTTCGTTGTTCTGGGGTGGAAGGTGGGATTTGATGTCTGATAAGAAGACGCTACTTCCTGCGGAAGATCCACCTTGGGGCTGAGTATGATTTGACGCGTTGCTCTCGTCTCCTTCCCACTCGGCTGTTTCATTTAACCTGCGCTGAGCCAGCGGTCGAAGTCTACATCGGATCAAAACGGGGGGTCTGTCTGGTGAAGAGATATGATACGAAGACGCCGACTGAGATTGGGCCGCTGAAGTTAGACTGGGATTCGAATTGATACTAGCTCTATTCTGCAAGCCTCGAATAGTCCTAACCCTTTGCTCATGAGTTAATGTAGACTCAGCCTCAGAGGGCTCACTGGATGGTGCGAGTTCTAGATCGGCAGATCTATTATGTGATCTCCGCTCGGTCTTAATATAGCTAGGCGGACGATACTCGTCGTCATGTTCATCCCTGGGTTTACCGTACCTGGTGTTTTGAGTGAGAGGCAAGCTGGATGTGGCCACTTGGTCGGGGTGAGAGCTCGATCGCTTCGGAAACTGGACGCGCTTCAACTCGTCTGCCTCCGGGTGAATCGCTTCCTTGCGTTTGCGCCAAAACCAACTGGTAATCTGCAAGATAAGCGAAGGCTTAGTGGTTAACAGGCGTGCGGGTAAGGTTTTTCTTTACTCAAAAAAGATCGATTTCTCAAAGACCCAACTTGTTTCCGTCTGAGGCCAGTCTGTTGGATTATTTTGGTCACTTCCGAGTGGGAAGGAGAGGGGTTGAACTCGAAGATAGCATTGAGGATCGGTGTACAAGAGTAAGGATGGCCAAAAGGTATGACGTGTCTGCGCCGATCAGAATGAGAGTCACGCCGGGAAGGAGGAGGATGATGATAGTGGGAAGGCATCATCGATGGCGATGCCCAGTCACAGATCACTTCACGCTGCACTGGATTAGTTCAGTACTGCTATGCACGCAATGAGGACATCGATTTACAACCAACTGCTCATCAAAACTGACTTCACATATACAAAGACTTGTTTATACCTTCTTTCGACTGGGTTTGCGAAGAGATGAGTCTAGACAGTCAAACGGGATGAGGAACTAGGCTGGGTTCCTTCTGCTTCCGAGAGGTCAACTGAATGTATTTAGGCTCGAATGGGGGAAATGAAAACGAGCAACGAACGATATGAGACATAAATATATTACTTAAGGATGCTTCACTGGGCTCGAGGAACGATGACCAGTCAAATCATGAAATGCGCTCTTTCAGCAAATTGGAGAGCTCATCAAAGCGACCGGCAGGCTATGCACATGACTCACTTTCACTGACTGGATCATCATCATCGGATCTGGCTGCTTCAACCCGAACCTGCCGCCGGCTGCATAATACCTGAGCCAAGTCGGTTGGAAACTGGAGACTCACCTTGTAAGCCAACTCTGATGAGATCATCGATCACTCCGATGGGCTTGTCATTAATCATTAACCAGCACTGATTGCCGGTAAGCTACTACCAGCCGCCGTGGTTAATGGATTGATCTTATGGAGCTACATGAGGATTATGTAATTATATAAGCCTGAAAGAAGTTTCTCTGTTTATGAAACACAAGATGAGTGTCTAGAGGAATGGTGCTGCGAGTTTAATCTCCAGTGGATTATGGTGCTGGGTCATCAACTGTTATGAAATTGACGTTTGAAGTGGTGGCGTGCATGCTGGCTGTTTCCTCATGATTACAAGAGTGACATTTTTGACTTTGCGATAGGAGGGATATGATCAGGGAGTGTGAAAGAAAAGGAAAAAAAAAAACAAGCGGGGGGTGATTGACGCTTGGTTTGTTGCATGCAGCTGACTGTTTCCTCAAGATGATTGAAAAAGGTGACTGCATCTTGAGCTACGCGATAGGAAGGACGTGACTAAAAAGCGTGAAAAAAACAAGCGCGCGGGGGGGTAGAATCAAGGAGACGCTTGTTTGGCTAGCTTAAACATAAGCCTCGCGAACGGAGGGTGCCGGGGACCCCGCGCGGAGCGCTCTCCGTAGGTCCCTGCGGAAGGGCGGCTACGCTGCCCCCCCGCGGTCGGGACTTGTGTGCTAGCTTGGTTGGCTTGTGCTAAGGTTTCAGCTCGGATATAGGCAGCCCATCGATCGCGGTGTTGTTCCTGGCGTTCCAACCGGGCGATAACATCCGCCCGAAAGGCTCGCGTTGCACCTCCCGCCGGAATTGCTGGGTGTCCCGATCCTCCCGTTCACACCGCGCGCGGGATTCGGCTTGCGCAGTGTTTGCCCGATCGACCAATCTTGTCAGGTTTTGAACCTGGTTGCTTAATTCTTGCATGATTCGCTGCTCTTCTGCAACCGGTTCAGCCGGCAAGAGCTCTGAAGGGCCTGCATCAGTTTGATAAAAAAGGTGAAACTTATTTAATGTGACGTACCAGTAGGACGGTTCACATTGGGCCTAAATCTGTAACCCATCAGCAAGCGTTTAACCACACGCTCCTGCCAATTTGGCGTGGGACGCTTGCTGACGTGTGGTCACGGATTGCATAAAAATGGTCCAATGTGAACCGTCCTAGTTTCTGAAGGCATTTACAGTTGCGGACGTCATAAACCAGCACTGGATTTTGACGATGTCCGAAATCTTGGGGTAAAAAAAGGGAAAAAACCCGAAAAAGAGGGGCCAAAAAGGCACCAGAAGAGGTCTACAATGGTGCTGTTAGCTCAAGGAAAGCCCAAATATGCGGTCTATTTATGATTTGTAAGGCTATCAATTGGGGCCTAAACCCATGATTTTCTGATGCATAAACCCATACTTATGTGTTTAAGCATGGGTTTAGAGAGGTTTTGTCTGAAATCCTGATGATAGAAAAATAAAAAAATAAAACTAGCCACCCAAATGCTTAGTGGCTATATTTTTGAACTCTACACATGCGTGCAAGTTCAAAAATGTAATAAAAATATGTGTATTCACACAGGACCCTGGCAAGCCCCTATATATGTCAGTAACAAAAAATCCTGGATTTAGCCAAAATTCATACATTTTTCAAGCCCATTCATACACGTTTCATGAGTAACCTTTCCACCAAGGTGCGGGTTCGGGGAAGGGGGAATCCGGGATTATGGGGGGCCGGGGGTGCGGATGGCCCACCCCCAACCCCATAAAGTAATTGTTGTTCATTTTTTTGGCCAGATACCAAGAGAAATGATACCTCATGGATTTCTTCCGGCCATATTTCCACCTCTAACATCTCAAATCCCAAAAAAATGCAGAAAAGAGTGAGAAAAGATGTAAAAAACTTGTCAAACCTCCTAATTGATCAAACATTCATACAATTCAGGTGAGTAACCTACATGGAAAAAATGGTCATTCATACATTTTTGGTGAGTATCAATTGGGTTTTTTGGCCAAAAATTCATACATTTTCATTACTGACATATATAGGGGCTTTCCAGGGTCCTATTCACACTTTGGCCCCCGGGGGAAGGCCGCGCGTCTCATTTTTTTTTTGCAGGCGGGGCACTGCCGGTTTATGACGTCCGCAACTGTACATGCTTGTGCGAACCATGTGGTTTGTAGCGTCGGCCAGGGGGGAAGGGTTGATAGGTGCCGGGAGCCCACCTGAAGAAAAACGGGTGAATGAAATGAGTTGGGAGGAGGAAGGTGCGGAATCTGGCCGTACCTTTCAGGCTGGTCTTTATATGTCTTCATATTCCACTACATAGCCTGAAAAGGATGAGTGGCCACTGGCAAGTATCCTGCATGGCCAGCCAGCTCACGAAATATGTGCACCGAACTTGTGTGATCAAGCCCTGATAAATATATTATATGTATCATGCTATGGGTCACCAGACGGCTCGTCCCAACCTTCCAATGAGGGACTCGTTAAGATGCAACTGATTGTTCCAGCTTACAGCACAACTGAGCATCCAGTGATTAATCATTCTTAATTGTCCCAGCGCATAACTTGAGATGACAGCTTTGCAGCGAATCCAACACTGCGAGCGTAGCCGCTCGGACAAAGTGGTGTGAGCGGTGCTTGCGGTGCCCGATCCACCGAGCGTCTGGTCAAGCGGAGGTACCCTCGTGTTCTTGATCGGTCGAGCAGGGGTGCACGGCGGGTGTGCCGGTCAAGCCCGGATTCACTCGGACATGCGGCCCGAGCGTACACACTGCTGTCTGCTAGCAATTTGCATATACATAACACTTGAATTCTCACAGCAACGCTCTCACCGCAATGGACGATGTACGCCCGTGGATAGTGAGAAAAGTCGTGGAAGGACCGCTGGAACATCTGAAATCGAGCATGGCCGACCCATCCTTGAGCGTGCTGCCACTGGCACCATTTCGAACATGCAAAATCCAGTTCATACGTTTTCTTTCCCCGCACCAATGGGGATCGCATCAACCCGTCTGGGCCGAAGCGTCGGATCGGGACGTCACCATACTAGTCTACTTATCTTCAGAGATCATGCAAAAATTCGAATCCGACCAGCTGGCAGATACAAGAACGTTTGGTCAACTCAGCTATCCAACGTTCTTTCTAGGAGGGTGTCGTTGGATCTGGGACGCGCCTCCCAATAAGTCTCGGGATGGTAAACAGCTATTCGCCCCACAACTCTGCCTCAAAGTCGTCTCGGATCTCCCGAACAAGTCCTTCCGCATAGGCTCTGTCGTCCCCTCCCCCGCATCACGTCTCGTTTCACATACCGATTCCAAGAATTCTCGTAATTTGTATCTGCTCGATTTCGCTCTCAGAAATCATTCGGAATGGAAACTGAAGTGGAACCTGTTGGTCAACAAATTACGAGTCACAAATGATCCGAGACTGCTAGCTTCAGCTGTTTCAAACCAGAGTGTCGTACAAAATTCAACCGACTCGAATCCATCAGGTCTGCTCACTCTCACATCATCTCAACCCCTTTTCCCCCTTATGTTCTTTCCGATTTCTGACTTGTAAATTTTCCTTTCTATTACAGGTAAAACAAGCATTGATTGAATTGACCTATATTCGGCCAGTTGACGCGTATCTTTGACCTACAGTCCACGTCTCCATCCCTCATCCTGGAACATCCCGCAGACCTGGTGCAATCAAAGCTCGCAAGAAGCAGTCCGAACCGTTTCTGAAGCCAGTTAAGCCGCTTCCACAGCTGAAATTGTTTCATCTGTTTATACTCTTTAGCTGATGACTGTTTGTATTTTTTACCAGTCTACAACTCCAACACACCCATTACAAGCGACATCATGCCAAACCAACCACCCCAGCAGAAGTCACGAAGAAATAGACTCACTGGCCGAGCCTTCCAAAAAGAAACGACGATTGGTTGTCAGAACTTCCGTCTCGAAAGCAGGCTTGGCTGATGAATCAACCTTGGGCGACGACCATGACACTGAGACCTCTCATGTAGCTTCAGAGATTGGGTCACCTGATAGAATCTGCTACATCAGGGTAGCCGGTGAGAATGGTCTTTGCTCAAAAACAACACTTTCTTCTATCACAAAAGCTGCGCTGGCGAATCACAATATTGAAACAGCACATATTTCTTTGCAAGATGGGTCAATTGGACATCAGTCGAAATCCGGATTATTTGATGGCTTCAAAGATGGTAGACGAGATCCTGAAGTAGTCAATGGCACCTTGCAGGGTCAATCCCTGAGGCCATCCTTCCCCTCGGGCCCTTCGAGCAGATTGGAGAATCAAGTTGATCGCGGAGGTATTCAAATGACTGACATGACTACTACCCCATCGATCAACTCACGCCAGTCCACCACATCTTGCACAACTGCAAATGTGAAACCGATGAAAATTGGTACATCCGTGGTCCAATTGTCCAACTCCCCATCAGGGGAGCCCACATTGAACTGCGTTGGCTCTACCTCAGTGCAAGTAGGTGGGGTGGAAGCGCAACAAGGAACTGCACAAGTACCACCTGCGTTAACACCCATTCCTGAGTGCCAAGCAGGAAGCTTTTCAATATACTTTCCGTCGGGTGATTTTCAAGACACTGGTCATAGTAACGTCGCTCCCTCTCACACGCTCTCATCTAAACCGGTTGCGCTGAAAATCAAAGGCCGAAAGTTATCTAAATATTTTGTTCAGCGACCTGTTATCTGCCCCTATCATGCATAAATGATCATATAAATTCCTCCCTTGCTATTGTGTCTATTCGTCTTTCCTGAACTTCCTTTCTAAATTAGAAACAAATAGCTACCGCTGAAAGTAAATATGTAGCTTTCTAGTCGATCGATTTGACCCAGAAGAATCCCGAAGGGAGCACCACACCTACCCGGTTCCTGTTCCAGGGTTGTTTGAGAAACCGGTTCGAAGCGCATGCGGCCCGACCCGTCTTCCAACTATGTTAGGCGTGTCGAGTTACCTTCGGAAATCGGCGCATAGAGGTGCGCGTTGGCACGTGGGCCCAATGAAGTAGACGGTATTCAAAAGGTCTTCTTACCCTACCCCAAAATTTAGCACAAGGCTCCCGGGGACTGCTTGCTGGGTGACGCCATTGCTTTAATGGCTAGGGACAAAGGCATCTACACATGAGTCTCATATATCAACTACGACCATACGAGGCTATTTTATTTTTATGGGGCTGAGTAGGGCTGAGTAGGCAATGTCCTATATAGCCCACAAAGCGCGATCCTGCGCGATCCGATGTAGAAGCAACGAGCCAACGTCATCTTGCACACTCGCATATTTATTTACACATGACAAGCGGAATGACTTGCGGAGATGCATCTTCTTCTCTGTAGGAGAGGTCAATCATGACACCCAGCTCGTATGCTTGGCAACCATCTTTTCTCGTGCAGCGTTGCTCTTTTTCCTGAGCATACTTATCTTTCTCAACTTGAGCTCCGGGCGATACTTGAGCTCCCCTCTTAGTATTTGCTCCACACATCTTCATCTTTCCTTTGAAGAATAAGTGGCCGAAGGACCAACGTCACAAACTCTTCACTTGAGCTGATCTTCGGAGGACTCTATCGTTTATTCGACACTAGGAGGGTATCAGACCTTCGTTCTTCCATTAAGGTTGAAATCTTTTGCATCATTGGCCATTAGTATTCTCCACAAGATCAACACCGTTCAGACACACAATCTTAAGCTAGATTTATCGTTGTTCAACCTTTGGTGAGTATGTACCTCAGCTGCAAAGCTGCACCTTATATCCACTATGAGCAAGCAAGATCTGAATGATTCACGGCAGCATTTTTCCAGAATCCAGACACCCAGGAAAAACCCCGCTATCACCGCTTTCACTTTCTGCATCGACGTTGCTGGTAGTTTGCACGGTACTTAGAAAAGATCAAATCGATTTCGAGTCGGCGCAGTATTCATCTTTTTAGCAACTTCACCCGGATGTGATATATAAACCGATTTACCACTCAATTTTTGCGTCATTACGATTCTCGCTCGGTGAAGAGTTCACTTAATTGCATTCCAAAAACGCCTTTTCTCTTCCCCAGTTCTCTTCCGCAATCCTAATACATAACTCCGACACCAGCAAACCGCTCTCCAGAACCCGTCGTCACAAGTCTCATTTGAGGGAGGGGGGAAGTTCCATAGTTCTTCCCGTGCTTCACATCACCAAAATTAAGGAGATTCCACCCGGATTTTTTTATATCTCATGCCAGGCAATTCAAGTCCGGGCGTATCATCGACTACTCTGATTTTCATTCTCGTCGGGATTGCTAGTCTTCTTCTACTAATGATCATCACTGCAGTGATTTACAAACAACAAGGCAAAAAGACCCCAACACATTGTAAAGCGGAGGCTCCTATGGGTACGTTTGCGAGTATAATTGGCTGGAAATCTAAGTTTAATTTTAAATTCAATGTCTCTTCTTATGATAAATCCACAATCTTAGTGCGTTCACATCCCACAGCCAGAGAGTCGGATTCTCATTCCCATTCGGCCTATCAGTAAGCCCCTCTCTCGCTTCGATATTGATGCCATGAAGTCAAAATAGAAAGACGTCGGCTGAAGATGATCAATTGTTGGATTTTGCTCAGGTTACCCGATTTCCGTCGTTCGTCCGCTCCTTCCATTTCCCAAGCGGTATTTCAAGTGTTTCGCAATTGTGAAGAGGGCCCACCGCCTATTCCTGAAGTTAAGGCCAAGCAGAACGTCGCGAAACCTCAACGGCCACGCTGGTCAAGATGGTTTGGGAGGCAGCCCAACGAGCAGTCATCGTTTTCAGTGGACTCTTCTTTCTCCTCTGGAACAAGTCCAATGACCGCGTTTGCATCCAGTAATAACCCCCATGAGCGCCTTTCTCTTTCGAGTTTCCCAAGGCCACCATCATCAAACCAATCCACCATGAGAATTGAGACGCCGGACATTGCGTGTGCAGGACGCAGTGGCTCATTGGACGCTTTTCGGCACACCGCTGGAAATTTGAGATCGGCTCCAGTTTTCGTCTTCCCGGGCACAAACGCACCTCTAAATTATCCCAGTTTCGTTCAGACGTCTTGCGCTAGTCCTCCGCCGGTGAATGGGTCAACAACAGGAGCTTCATTAAATCCTGGGTCTCTTGACGTTGATTATTACGAAGAAATGAAAGCAACGCATAATCGGGCCAGAATCGTGTCAAACTCCACGTCTCGGCAACACAGATCTATGCACGTGGAAATCTCAGTACTTCCATCAGAAGTTCAAGCATCTACCCCGAATAACACTCCTCCTAGCAATACGATCCTCTCTAAATCCAAAGTCAGTAGGCAACCACACATCCATTCGATAACCGAGGGGCACACAGAAAAATAGGGACTCTATGACCATTTCGTAGGACATAAGTGGAAATCCGTTGAACGTTTCATCAAGCGTTGACAGGGAAAATGGAAGCGATGATGATTGATGTTTGAATCAGTACTCAAGAAATTCTTCACTTCGGATGAAAAAGTGTTTTTTTTTGAAGAAAAACCTGTCTTCCTCTAATTTTATTTTTCATCCCTTTCTCTACTTCCTTACCTTTCCTTTCCTCGTTTCTTTTTTCTCTCACTGGCTGATTTTGGACAGAAGCTTCCTTCAAAAGTGAATACTTCTTTCCCATTATCATCTCACAGCTTCATGGAATGTTTTGGTTTCATTTTGCTCCAAATGTTTTGGATGCTTTTCCATCATTGGAATTTTGATTCTGCTCAGAGAGATTTGAAAAGATTGGTTGATGTACATAAATTTAAAACTTGTAGCTTATAACTGAAAAACTGATAGATGATCATCATACAATCATCATAGCTTCTTTGATCAAAACTTTGATCCCTAAAACTTCATTAAAAATGCTGATGTTTCAAGGAAAGATAACAAAATATTGCAAAAACTTCATGCAGAAAATCCTCACCTCATAATTGAGTATTGAGTGTAAACTATATTTCAGAGTGAGATGAAGAGGTGAGGAATCAAAGGCTACTTAACAGAGTTGAATTTCTTTTGTTCAAATTCCATCAAAGTTTGGTAGAAATTGAATCAAGAAAATCTACCATTGATAGTCATAATTTATCAAATTTCTAATGGTGTATTGTTATCCTGATGTCAGAAAGTTCAATATAGAGAGACAAAAATTGTAATGCAATCTCATACATGCATCATGAAGAAACAATGTCCACTTAATATCAAGTGACATGTGAACAAGTTCAGGAAGATATCCAGTCTCTGTCCAATGCATCACTGTGTCACTCCCTTGCAGCAACAGTGAAGCAAATACAAGATATGTATTTGCATGGCATGTATGGCATTTTTGCATTACACATACTGGAGGACTTCCTGTTGTCCAAAATTCCAAATTTAGAAGGTCTAGTAATTCCAAATTTCAAACCTTGTTTGGTGGTGAAAATCAATGACATTCAGGTTCCCACCACTAAAAAAGGTTTGGAATCTGGCTTTGGAAGGGTCAAATTTGAAAACCCAACCCCACAGGAATTCCTCAATCCACTGCATCTCTTGTATTGGATTTTCTACCCATTGCAATACACTATATTTTGCCATTATTTATTTCACTGCCCATAGGAACTTCTTGGGGATTGACTAAATCAATACATCTTATTCATGTTTCATTGCATGTTTTCTGTATTGGGTTCCAATACTGGTACAATACAAATACACCAAGCCTATTTGTATCCACAGAAAAGTACTATGACAATACAAAGTATACACATACACAATACACATACACAATACACATACACAATACACATACACAATACACATACACAATACACATACACAATACACATACACAATACACATACACAATACACATACACAATATACATACACAATACACATTAAAGAATGTTGATTGGGACCCTGGTACCCAGCAGTACCCGGGTACCACCGTTTTTTTTTTTTACAAAACAAGGTACCTCGCATCACACCCGGCACCGCTTGGAGGGTACCAAGGGTACCACTGGCAGGTACCACAGCTACTTCCTGCACCATGTTCTGTCACGGCCATCTCTGTATACTGTGCAACCTGCTTGTCAAGCAGGTGCAACCTGCTCGGCAAGCAGGTGCAACCTGCTCTCTGAGCATGTCCCAACCTGCTTGCTGAGCAGTTTGTTTAGCCTGCTTGGCAAGCAAGACCGTGCACACGCTGGCAGGTGCCTGCCAGCGTTGCCAAGGACTCTACCCACCAGGCCAGTGTCCGCAGACACGTCTACAGACAATAGCTAGACACATTCCTCTCTCTTTGGAGGGCCGGGGAATCCCGGCGCGGCAGGGGTGCCTCTCAAAGCAAGCCTCCAAAGGAGGGTTGCCATGTCAAGCCCTAGTCCCCCCACCTGTGCTCCTGCGGGTCCCAGGGCCATATAGGGGTCAAGAGGTACTTGTGGGGGGTACACGGGTACCACCGTGTTTTTTGACCAAAACCACGTACCTTGCACCGCACCCTGCACCGCTTGGCAGGTGCAAGGCAGGTGTGGGCGGTACGAGGTACCCGCCACGGGTACCAATTGACAATCTTTAATACACATACACAATACACATACACAATACACATACACAATACACATACACAATACACATACACAATACACATACTGTACACCATGGGTGTGCTTTGCAAGTGCAGACTTGGCCCCAGGACAGCAGTGTCTCAGTGACATCCCAAGTACCAAAAAACCACCAAAATAGAGCTGTTGTTATGTTGTTGTGATGGAACTCCTCATTTTTAAACAGATAAGTACACCTCTGGGAAATCAGTTTGTGTTCTGTCCCTGGGACACCAAAGTGCACCCGCAGCACATTTATTTCACTGTTGCTTGCAGGACATGAATGTGCTATTGTAATTGGACTGAACTACAACCAGAGCTACTTCCGGGCAGGGATTGATGCTACATACGTCACTTGATATCAAGTGAAAATAATTTGTTTGGTGGTGATGGGACCAATAGTAGTAGAAAAACAGTTTTGAGTTTTTGAGTTCACAGCTCATAAGATGGGGATATCCTAATTAAACATGGTGAAAGAACACAAAGCTACCCTCAGGAAATTTTCCCTTTAATCATAGTGCAATCTCCAAAATAAGATGGCTGATAGGGAAAACAACCCAATGAAACAACATAGTAGATCCCAAAATAAAATAAAGGGTGAGCAATTTTTGAAAATTGTGTTTTACAATGCCCCCCATTGTAAAGAGGGGACATTGCAAAATTGCACAAAATTGAAGGATTTGAGTAGTTTCACAATTTATGGTGTACCTGACCCACATTGTAACATAACAGCTTGTAAACTACAAGGTGCAATTTTACCCGCCGTGACAGGCCCTTTGCATATTTACATACAGCCATGTTACAATGCACTTTACAAAAAATGTAAAACTACATGTGTCTCACCAACCATTCAAATTTACATACCATCATGTACAATGTGCCGCCTCTCTGATGACCTAGGTAGGGCTACACCCACAATGTTTCTCTCCGCTCCTTGATTTTCCATTTGAATGCTCAGTCACACCAACTTTTGTTCTCCCCGCAGCACAACCTCATCAACAATCACCATTTATCACCTAAACACATACCCTCTATTCCCACAACGTCCTAATTCCCACTCATACTTATAAGCTTTCAGCTGACATAGTTGGCATATACCCTGATAGAGTTGATATATATACCCTGGCAAAGCCGATTTACATTACGTGATATCCCATCACTAAGCTTTAAGCTTAAATTTGCATAGTACATAAAACCGCTTAATGCCCCGTAGAAAGAAGCACGCAGCACTCACAGCAGGTGTCCCACCCCTGCCTCTGCAATCTCTGCATGTGAATCCAACTCCATCATATGCCACCCCCTGGTGCCAGTCCACTACCCAATCATCCGCACTCAGTCAAAAACCTCCAACAATCCCTCCTCCATTGATTTAACCCCAGAAAAAACCAAGAACGACACTTGCAGGTCAAAGAAATCTCTGATCCCTGTTGGTACATGTAGCGCACATGTACACAGTTCTTGACTGCGTGATGTGTCACAAGCTTTGTAGATAGTATTTAAGATGATTCCTTACGATGTGTAATGAATCATTTTTATTTCTCCTGAGCTCTCCATACAACAATCCCCACTGCCAATCCTGACGGGCCGGAAAATTGGCAATATCCACACGCAATGGACAATGAATTTTTGACGTTCATCAACCACAGCTGCGTGTTGGACTGGAAGGGGTATCCCCTTTATCCCAACGGATCCACGACCTTTGTCTGCCCCGCTGGAACAAGCATCACAAACTGTGGCGCGGTTGTCTCCTCAAGAATTAGCAGCAACGGCGCCAATTCAGTTACCTCAGATTGGAAGGTTATCCAAATGTACTTCCTTGGGGTGTTACTTTTTGATCAGGATGAATGCGCCTACACTGGCCCTCCCTCAACTGGCCATGGAAAAATCAAACAGCTTCTTGCGCGGTGAGTCTGTCCCATTCCTATTCTCCAATTCTTACATTGTAAAAATGGAACCGGAAAACTTGATGATTGGGTCTTATATCATGATAGAAATCCACCATGCAAAGGGCTTGCAGGAAGATGCCCTGGCAAGGTGTACTGGCAAAAGTGTGTTGATACACATTGCCAATTCAATTGTCATAAGCAATCCGACTGGGGTCTCCTCCAACACCAAGGAGTCCACAATCATTGATGGCCGTCCCCAAAGAAACCAGAACCCCTGGCAAAGCAAGATCTGTTTGAAAGAGTCAAGAATGACCCTAGGGCCAGTGCACTGCAGCTCAAGGTAAGCTTTTTTTTTCTTGGCATTGTTCTTTCAAGCTTTTGTTCTGAGCTTTGTTCTGAGCTTTGTTCTGAGCCGCTTGTTCATCTTCTTCTCCGTTCATTGTTCTCAGTTCATTTAGGTTGGTAGTGCAACTGGTCCTGGCAAGCCAAGCAAAAGCATAGTCAACATCCATGAATCACTTGAGAACTTTGACCGGCTGCACCATTATTGTTGGCTGATACTGGACAAGATCAAGGGTGGTTCCTTCTAACGTGAAGATGGCAGCAACAGCTTCATGATGGATTTGTTCCAATGGCAAAAGTTGAGATTTTTCATTTTCTCATCACATTGTTGCCATTATTTTTACAATGTCAAATTTTCCCGTGGCTTGCTCATCCTTATTCTTACACAGTGTCAAATTACACATGGTCAAACTAACTCAAAAATTATTTTTTTGACAGGAATGGTATGGAGATCATCTCCATGTCTTGCAAGCAAGGGCAAGAACACATTGCATCACAGACAGCTTGGATGTCTCAGAGGCTCCTGTATTGTGGCAAAGATGGAAACAATGTTTACTCTGGTGGATTAATCTCAGACGTCACCTACCAATTCTTCACAACTGGATATCTACTAACAAAATTGATGTATTGCGACAACATTGAATTTGGATGGTGGATTCCAGTGCAGCTGAGCTGGATCTGTGGAATCAGCAAAACCTATTACTTGGTCCATTTCACTATCCTTTTCTGACAGTTCCTCATACCTTCACTTCTGCAAAAGGAGTGCAAAAACATGGCTTGGAGCATCATAGATTTCTCAAAAGCCCAGCAAAGAGGCTTCTTTTTGGCATACATGGACGTCTTTGGTGAATCAGACCCTTCAGAAGCATTGCGCAAACTCAAAGGATGCCAGGAGCATTTTTAACAATCAGTCACTTGAGTCAAGCGCAACCAAGAGGTGATAATGGCCAACAAACAGGTGAGTTTTCCTACTTTCAATTTACATTGTAACTCCTTTCTAACTTTGTGGCTGAAAAATTGGAATGTCAGGCCCTTTTCAAAGCCAAGTTCTTGGCACTCCTTCAGCCTTGCAAGAAAGATGGCCCCACCCACAACAAGAAGATAGATGAAATGTGGTGCAGATTCCCCAAAGTAAAGGTTTGGCTTGACTGGTGGACGGTGGCCAACATGGAAGCAATTCTCTTTCTGTGAGCCTGAGTCTCTATGGTGACAGCAGGACACAAGGTTTGGGGGACACTAGTTGAATTCCCAAGGATAAAGGAAAACAACTAGAAGGAAGGAATGGAGAGAAAAGAAGAGAAGAAGGGAAGGAAGAGGGAGATGAAGTCTTTTAAGACTGATTTTAGTTTTTCTATCCTTAAAAGGAGATGGGTTTAAGCAGAGAAAACTCAATGCCTCCTCTCTTGAAGAAACAGAGAGGGTACAGTCAGAGACTGCCTTGATTGTTAATGCCAAAGGAGACTGGAAAAGGTTATTTACCAGGAAACCTATGTGGATTTAAGCTGAAGTCCACAGAAGCAATAAAGATAATATTTTTATGAAGCTTCTATTGGTTTTATGATGTTTTATATGGTTTGATTCTTGATGGGAGAAGAGAAGAAGAAGGTTAAGGTTAAGAGGAAAAGGGAAGAGGAAGATCAAAGCTCAAGATGAACTTTGAAGAAGAATAAGTTGGAAAAACTGCTTACTATTCAATCAGATGAAACCAAATGACCACAACAACGTAGGGATATGATGGGACCTGTGTGATTGAGTAGTGAGGAGTGTTGATCCAAGTGTTATGTGCTTCTTCAGAGTTGGTTGATGAGTGATGATTGTAATTTTCATCCTGCCAGCGGGGAAGTGGTTAACCTTGTTGATTGAAATGCATATATGGAATATGGTTTGAACTTAGAAAATAGTAGATGTTCAGAGTGTTATTACTCCTCAATTATACATCACAACTATGGACAATAGTAGATGAAAATGATCAGAAAAATGAGGGGAATCTGGGGAGAACATTGTTAAAGCCTTTTGGGAAACAGTGTTTTCTATAAGGCTGACATTCCCTACCACCAAAAGAGGTTATGTTCTTCAGAACATCAACTCCACTGTTCAATCCTTGGATCTCTTTTCAATTCTGAATTTCCTCAAGAGAGTTGAGGCCTCTGTTATGTCTTTTTCAAGTAGCCATTTGTCTTGATCAGCTCCTAGACCCTTGTATCTAGCAAGGTACATCTTGATATCTCTGGTTTCTACTCTGAGTCTTTTCTCTCTGAGTATTTTCAAGATGATCTTGTTCTTAGGAGGCTGGTCAAGGGGTGGGATAACTACCCTTACTTGCTGTCTCAAAGGGAAATTGCTGGAAGATGGGTCATTGTAAGGCTTAATTAGGCCAACTGGGAAGGTTGGATGCTTTCTGCTGAATTCACCAGTCAGTATGACTTCTACAGCAATCTGGCCATGCAGAGCTTAAACTACAAAAGGTCCAGCAAAGGAGTCTCACATTTTCCTTGGGCCAGCTAGGTTGGTGAAGTTTGCTGTGGATATTAAGACTTGGTCTCCTATTTTGAATTCAGGTTCTCTGTGAATTTTGTCCCATCTCTCCTTGTTATAATTAGTGGATTCCACAATGCATTGTTCCGCATGTTTCCTTGAATTCTCAAACATCTTGGCATGTATGCCAGCAGTTGGGTGGATATCAACTTGTGCTTGCTTGATGAAGTCTTTGGGTAGGTTAGGTATCCAGCCTTTCTCTAGCAAAGCTGGGGCTTTTCCTGTGGTGGAGTGGATGCTAGTGCTATAAGCTAGTTCAAGGATGGGGATGAGGGAAACCCAGTCGTGGGTATACCCATCATTGTCTTTGAACTCTAATCCATATGCACAGAACCTTCTGATCATGTCTTCCAATGTTTGGATTATTCTTTCAGCAAGGCCATCTGTCTGTGGGTGGTAAGCTGTTGAAAAAGCAAGCTTTGTACCTAGCATGCTTTGCAGTCCTGTCCATAACTCTGATTTGAACTTGGGGTCTCTATCAGATATGATTATCCTAGGGATACCAGTTCCAGGCATTACTCTGTTCCAGAATAGGATAGCTGTGTCCATTTCTGAGTCCTCTTTGAAGCAGGAAACAAATATGGGGGTCTTGGATTATCTATCTACTACAACAAGGCAAGCATCATAGCTGGCAGATCCTCCAGGGGATAAAGAAGTAACCCAGTCCATGTTAATTATGTCTCATGGTTTGGATGGCTCTTGAATCTTCTGGAGTAAGCCAAACCTTTCTACTGTGGCTTTGTTAGCTTTTTGACATCTATCACAAGAGGCACAGTAGTCTTCAGTATCCTTCTTCCAATTGTTCCACCAGGCTGTATCATCAACCCTTTCCACAGTCCTGTCTTCTGAAAGATGCCCAGAGTAGACACTGTTGTGACATTCATGCAAAATGGTGTTCAATTCACTTTGTCCACTATCACTAGGACAGAATTATGCTTCTCACAGTGATATATGAGGCCATCAAACAAAGAAAACCTGCCTTCTGCGTATGAAGTCTTCCAAATACCATTCAATCCATTAACTAATGTTTCATCTTTACAATCTTTCATTAGTAGTTGTAACAGGATTATAGCATTGTTGTCTTTGTGATACCCTTCTCTTACAGAGCCAAAAAATTCAGATTTGAAGGTGGTGATGTGGATGCCCATTATGTCCATGATGGGAAACTTCTCATCATCTTTTTCCTCTTCAGGGTCATAAGCTGGGTTGCCGGGATCATTGGGGAGAGCCCATCTGCTAAGGCCATCTGCATTTTGATGTATGTTTCCATCTCTGTGTTGAATGGTCATATTACCTCTGTACTCCTGGATGGAGATTTGCCATCTCAACATGTGTCTGTTAGGGGTTTTCATGTTCAAGAGGGATCTCAAAGCCGTGCAGTCTGTGATGACTTCAAACACACTACCGTCAAGGTAGTAGTGCAATTTGTCTAATGCCCAAACTAGACAGAGGCATTCAAGTTGACTTGCACCATATCTCCCCCTGGAGTCTTTAAGCTGCCTGGAGATGAATACTATTGGTCCCTCTCTTTTGATGCCATCAATGATTTTTACTTGGTGTAGTGCAGATCCAAGGCCTGTCATACTAGCATCAACATACAGTTTGAAAGGCAGTTGCCAATTTGGGAACAAAAGGAGTGGAGCAGAATTCAACCTCTCAATCAAAAGATCATAGGCTGCTAGTCTCTGGTGGGTCATTTCAAACACAGTTTCTAATTTACAAAGCTCTGTCAGGGGTCTGGCTATGTCAGCAAATCTGTATATATGTTGTCTATAGTAACCAGCAAAGCCAAGAAAAGATTGGATTTCTTTCTTGTTTGTAGGAGTGGGCTTCTGTAGAACCGCAGCTACTTTATTCTGATCTATTCCAATGGCAATGCCGGAAACAACGCAACCAAGAGCTTTAATCTGATGAAAACCAAAGTTACATTTCTTCAATGATATTTTCATATTCATGTTAATGACAATTTTAAATATATTGTTAATCCTATGAAGATGTTCTTCCCAGGTGTTGGACATAATGATAATGTTGTCAATGTATATGATGACCCATTTCTCAGCTAATTCTTGTCTGAATTCTATGTCCATCAACCTTTGGAAGTGGGATGGTGCATTCTTGATCCCAAAAGGCATTCTCAGATACTCATATATGCCTTTGTGGCAGATGATTCTCAGGTACTTCCTGGATTCAGGGGCTATGACATTCTGGTGAAAACCTTTCAATACATCCATGCTGGTGAGGAACTTGGCTTTTGCTAGATTTGTGAGAGTCTTGCTGATCTTGGGGATGGGATATCTGCCCGCAGCTGTGTCTGTGTTAAGGGCTCTAAAGTCACCAACCATCCTCAACTTTCCATTGTGCCAGGCTATAATGACAGGAGTGGTGATCTCTACAACTTTGTTGTGACCTACTTTCCTTAGCACATTCAGTCTCACCAGTTCCTCTATGTGTTCATCCAGGGCTTCTCTGCTCTTGGGACTAGCAGGGTAAGGAGGTCTTCTCAGCAAAGGGGGGTAAGGTCTCTCTGTGGTCAATTTAATGTGCACTTCATGACCTTTCACTGCTCGTAGGGGGTGAGTGGTGTCTGCAAAGGCTGTCTGATTTTCAAAGAGTATGGAAAAAAAAGATTCCTTTTGTTCCAAGGTCAACTGATCATAAACCTTTGCATCACTCAGCTCTTCCTTTACAAACTTATCCATGTGGGGATCAGATTTTGTTAAAGAAGATATTTCAGAGGCCATGGGGGTTCTTTCTGGAAAATCTACTCTGCAACTGAATTTCTTCTTCTTTGTCTCATTCCCAACGGTAAAGTACCTCTCTTTGCTATTGGCGATGTCAAAAACATAGAGAGATTGATAATCATTTCCCATGATCAGTTAATTCATTCTGGCGTTCTCCATGACTACAAACTCAGCTACAATCCTTACTGATCCCCTAGTATGGGGAAAGGTGAGGGCCAATTCTATAATTCCTAAAGCTCTGAGTTGATCACTGCAGCTGTGGAATCTAGCATGAGTAATGGGTATGAGGGAAAATTCCCAATCTGAAGAGATTTTATTCAGAAGTTGATTGCTAATTATAGAACAGGACGCGCCTCTATCTGATAAACAAGAGTATTCTTGATTATTGATCAAAAAAGGGGTGATTGTTTGAAAACTAATCAAGTGAGCTTTTCCTTTGTTGGGTTTGCATCTCATGAGTCTAGCATCTTCTACATGGGAGGAATGGCAACTGTTGTTCCACGTTTGGGGTTGATGGGACTAAGCTTGCATTTCTGCTATGGAATACTCTGCCAATGGTTCACACTCAATTGCATAACCATAGAAGTCTTTATCAATTGGGCCAGTAAGGTCATAGTCATTGACGTCTATGTTCTGATCCATGGCTAGGACAAATTGGTTGGTATCTTGCTGATCTGAAGCTTCCTCTGCGTCATTCTTAAGAGACTGGTTATTGTCTTCAGCTTCCTGGCCACTGTGGTAAGAGTCTTCTGTTGTATCTATGCCTACTTCATTTATCATCTGTCTCCTTTTAGGGTATTCTCTTGAATAATGACCAGGCTGCTGGCAGAAGTTACACACATCTTTGGATCTAGAGGCTGGGACATTAGAATTAGAGGGCTTCTTGGAGTCTACTTCTGTCTTACTAGGCTCAACTTTTGTGCTGGAAGGGTTATTCCTCCAGTTGTTCCTGTTGTTCTGTGTGGAAGGGTAAGAGGGATTGGATCTGTTTTGTCTCATGGCTCTGTCTAGAACTTCTTCAATGATGATTATCATCTCTTCAAAACTTGTGTCAATAGCATCTTTCTTGTATCTGCTTTTCACAGCATGCTCTAGGTTTCCTGGAAATTGTTTCAGAATTTTCTCACAAATGATATACTCACCAAGCTCTGGTTGGAATGCTCTAAGTCTTTCTCTTTGAGTATTGAACCGCTTGTGTACTTTGTTATTGCCAAAGGTAAAGTAGTCCTTCTGTTAAGGTCTGTCTAGAGAGAAAGGCACTAGTCACGGGTCTATCTGGGTTCTGGTCTTGCTAGGTTGATTGCAAGATGGGGAGAGTTCAAGGACCCTCTCCCTCCACGGACTACTAGTGTAGAGTCCGTGACATTTACTCTACAACAGTTGAGATACATGACAGCCCTAGTGGCTCATAACACAGGCTCATGTGCTGATAGCTTCACTTTCAAGAAGATGGCTTTGTCAGTGACTACGGAACAGTTTTCTGATCAAGGTGGGTCTGTGTTCATCATTCTGTACTTGATCTTGAATCCATTCAATGCTGAAAACCAACAAACGCTCATGACAGGACAATATTTACTTGCTGATTCTGCATACAGTATACCGTGATACCAGCATATGAGGCACCTGCGGCTTACGTTGTGAGAACTCCTTTTGGGATGGATTGGCAGTTCTGTGAGGGGGAAATAACAGAAGATAATATTCCTAGTATGTATGAAGCTATTATAACTGTTATGGGTGGTTTGAAAGACCTGCCCCTCTAATGTACTACAAAGAGCTAACACAACAACTTTTATTTATTTTTGTGGCTAAACTAACGATAAAGAAAGCTTATATGTAGCAGTCTCTATCAGACCTAGTTCAACTTCTGTATGCAGCAATATCAGGACTAATATAATAAGATAAGTGAAAAAGTGGAAGTGATGATGGAAATCCTATGAGCTTGATGATCCATATACTAATCCTAAGTGAAGTGTTGATGGTTTTGTAGTTTCCGGAAAGGTGTTGAGAGCTGATGATGTTGAATATGGAGTGGAAATGACTTATGAAGATGATAAATGAAATAAGTGAAATATTTTTGTTGCTTTATGTTTTATGACTTGATGGACTAGATGAAACTAATAATATGTGAACTATTCAGGGTTTTGATGTCCTCTTTCTTAACCTTTAGTTAAGAGAGGTTCCCGTATAGTTGAATATTTCCTTGGCTAACACAAGATATGAAAGACTTTGTTGGACTACCTGATTAAGAAACACACCACAAGACTACTTTATAAGGGTTGTGGTGAGTTCTGGAGAATGTGATGGATGAGTGGTGAGTGAGATGGTGGTTGCCGGCAGGTTTTTCCTGGTCGGATCAGGTTGGAAGGGGGTGAGAAGCCCTCCTTTTATATTGAAATATGAGGCATTTTTGCTGGTGGTGATCTCAGACAAGGCATTTTTGCTGGTGATGAACTGAACCGTGATCCATGATTGGTCAGAACTTGATGTCTGAACCATGCGTGCTGATTGGTTGGAGCTGAATCCTGAGTTCTGATTGGTCAGGAACTGATGACCAAATTTGAGTGAATTTGAGTGAACTGAGCCGTGACGTGTGATTGGTCAGAACTTGATGACTGAAATTGAGTGTGCTGAACCATGACTCCTGATTGGTCAGAGCCTGATGAGTGAATCCCACAAGTTGGCCGGTTGGAATCTGAGTACCACAAGTTGGCTGGTTTGAGGTCTGAATACCACAAGTTGGCCGGATGAAGGAGATGACATAAACTATGAGATAATAAAATATTCTAGCTATGTATATATGTACTAATGTATATAAGGAGTGTGGACTATGTATGTAGAACCCAGTGCTTCTGGTGGGTAACTATGAGTTTAGGACCTTGTAGAGTTGGATTATGTAATAATATATCTAGTTTTATACCTATTATATATAAGAATTGGTCCTTTTTACCATTTTTGATACTTGAAACCAAACTAGCACACCACAACATCCGCAAAAACACCAAGTTTAACTGCCTTGCCAAAGCTTGAGTGCAAAACAAACATACTATTGGAATACTGAAGAACCAATGGTCCTCCCTACATGAAATCCAACTTCATCTCTATGAGCAACCTCATATGAAGTGGCATATCAAATGGATCTACTACTGCATCATACTTCATAATATGCTTGCCAAGTTGGGAGATTCTTGGGAAGAACAAGTCAACGAGGAGAATCCACATCCAAACAACAACAAACTCCCTCCGGATAGCACAGCTCAATTTGAAGATTGGCGCTATGAAGTCAAGAAAAACTGTCTCCAGGTCAATTATGCAAGAAATTTCCTCCTGATTACCTGATTGCTTCTCTCTAATACTTGCTATTGAGAGATGACTCTTTGTCACTTTTTTGCCATTCTTGCTTTTAGTGTTTTGATTTGGCTAGAAATCTTTCTTCTTATTGTTTCTTGATGTTATTTGTAATTTAAAATTAATTCTGATCTATTGCACATCACATCTATTGCATAAAATCCTTTTATTCATGGAAGAGAACAGAGAAATCAAGAAAAAGGAATGATTTTTTTTGTCTTTTTGGTAGTTTGTTCATATGGAAGAATGGGAGAATGATCGAAAGCCAAGAACAGTTTTTTGTTTTGTTTTTTTTGAATTATTGAAAGCAAAGAACTTTTTTAGGGCTGAATATGTTCACTTGTGATAAAGAATGAAAAAAAGACAAGTGGAGAGACACCAGGTGACTGTGCCAACATAAGACATCACACTCCCAAACCTCCTAATCCGTACATGGCATTTGTAAGCATATGAATTTCCAAAGGTGTCTTACCCTGCTCAATCCATTTTTGAACCCGGTCCATGCGTTCAATTTGTGCCTCTTCTCTCTTCTGTTCCCTGAGGAGCATGTTGGTACGCGCTTGTTGTTGCTTGGTAAGATTGTCCAATCTGAGCTGACAATTGAGTTTGAATTGGTGCTGTCTCTCCGCAAGATCCACATTGAATTGTCTCTGTTTTTCATTGCAATCATCTTGCTTTTCCTGTCATTCAACATCATAACATTGATTATCAATTGAAATCTGCTCTTGCGATAGATTGTTTTTGGATTCATTTGTTTTCTCCAAGGCACTCGCAAGGCTAGTGTGAGCCTGGGTCTCTTATGTGACAACAGGACACAAGAATGGGGGACACAATAATTGATTCCAGAAGGATAATGATAGGACAATTATTGTGATGAAGAAAAGGAGGAAAGGAGAGAAGAAGAATAGAGTTATAACTTTGATTATGAAAATGATATCTGGCCTTCTTTGGGCTATTCTGGTGCTCTCCTTAAAGGAGGATGGTTTAAGGGCAGCTAATCTTAACCCTTTTCTCTTAAGAAACAGAGAAGGTCCAGTCAGAGACTGCCTTGCTTTTTTATGCCAAAGGAAACTGGCAAAGGTTATGTAGCAGGAAACCTATGTGGATTTCAGCAGCAGTCCACAGAAGCACAGATGATATGTTTATTGGTTTGATTCTTTATTTGATTGGAGAAAGAGATGAGTAGGATGGATGAAAAGATCAAGAGCTCAGAGGAACTTTGAAGAAGGAGAGAACTTGGAAAGAGCTGCTTACTATTCAACCAGATGACACCAAATGACCACGACAACGTAGGGATGTGGTGGAACCTGTGTTGATTGAGTAGTGAGGAGTGATGCTGTCCAGAGTTGTTTGATTCTTCTAAGTTGGTGGTTCTGAGTGATGATGAAGTTCTTCATTCAGCCAGCTGAAAAAATGGTTAACCTTGTTGATTGAAATGCATATATGCAATATAGTTTGAACTTAGAAAATGATTAGATGTTATGTGAACTTCCTGGTTAATTACTTCACTCTTATATTACTTCACACTTATACACAACAAAGTATGGATATTATGATCTGAAAATACTTATATTGAAGAGAGGAATAAGAAGATAACATTGTTGAAGCCTTTTGGGCAACTGTGTTGTCTCTAAGGCTGACAGCTAGACCCCTTCTGGTTTGATGATGCAGACAAAGCCAATGGAGATGGCCGGTGCATGTTTGGAACAACACTTCTGGCTGGAGTGGTTGAATTGGAGCAAGATTTAGCTGATTGACACTCTGAGGAAGTTAAAGAATGAGACAATTCTCTCCTTGATCAAGATGATCAACTCATAGATTGAGATGATTGACTTGTAGATAGAGAACCGTTTGAGGGGCTCATCAATTGAGAAGATGAGGTTGTGTTGGATTGGGTGGTACAATTCAAATTTATTGCTGCATTGCTTGAGTTGTTCAAGTAAATATACAAATCATTGGCAGTCTTGCCACAACTTTCAGCACTTTGCTCAGATGAATCTGTAGGGTTTATCAATATCTGAGTCTCAGACCAATTGGTGAAAGGTTTGGTGTAGGGGTCTGGATTGTGTTGCTCACCAAGGCGCAAGGAAAGATCCTGACTAGAATCTGTAGCTTCATCTACATGAGAGGCACAATTGCTTTGCAATTCAGAAGATTCATTCACCCAAGAGATCCAAGAGCAACAAGGGTTCTCTTTGCATTGAAATTTCATCATCTGCGTTGATGATCCATCACTGTCATCTTCAACTCAAGTGCTTTTGTTGTTGTCAAGGGTAAGATTGAAGTCTAAAATCTCAACTTCATTGACTGAGCCATCTTTTGCAGTGTCATACACAGCCATTGGGGTGAAATTGGCCTTTGAGCCAAAAAGACCACCCATCTGGCTATAAAAAGGGCACATTGCATTGAGCTTTTGAGCCAACGATTCAATACCCTCAGATTCCAAGATCCCCGCTCCAGTATTATTTTAAAAGTCCTTGGCTTTTTGGTACCTTGCCTTGTAAGTGTCAAAGCGCTGTTGAAGTCAAGTTCAGGTGAGTTTGAGAGACTTGATGTTTGCATTCATGTAGTCTGCAAAGTGATTGAACGCTTGTGCCTTTGTCAGTTTTGCAGGCCCAACAGAGGTTTGAGACCCATTGCTACGGTCCTTGAGATAAGCGCAAATATAATCAAAATCAAACCTCTCAAATGGAACTCCAGTTTCATTTTTTTTTTCTATTGGCTTGACGTCATGTGGGTTTTTTGGGAAGAAGCTACAGAGCTCTGCAAAGCACTTTTAGATGAACATGAACTCTGAGACAAAGGGGTTTTGCTCTTAGAACTTTTCTTCAAATTGGAAGGGCTGTTTGGATTGGCTTCATCAGCTGAAATTTGTGCTTTTGTCCTGCGAACACGTTTTTGGGTAGTTTGAACTGTGATCAAGCAAGTGTCAATATAGTTCTTGAGAGGCAAAAAAAGATAAAGGAAAGACTCACTTGATGACTGGGTATCAGGTTGGCTACGGACCAAAGATGATTGTGTCTTGTTGCAGATTGAGGGAGTTGAAATAGATGTGGTGATAGCAGAAAGGAACGTGTTGTTGTTTTCAGACTGAGTTTGAGACCACCCGCTGATTGCCTGACTTGAGGAAACCAAAGAACATGTGGAATCAGTTGATTTGTCAAGTTTATATGAGTTCTGGGTAGTCAAGGACTGTTGGGATTCTTGTTGGATTGAAGCAATGAATTGTTGAGATTCAGCATTCATATTGGACTCAAAGGATGAGCTGATAAGTGATTTTTTTTTCTTCAAAAGGTTGGAAGCACAATGTTTGCTGACTGTAAGTTATTTTAAGCTAAGGTGCACTGCTGCTGATGGCCAAGCGTGATGATGCTACTGATGGTTAAATTTTATGTAAATTTTACCATCAGTAAGCAAGGTGTGTCATCCGCATCAGTAAACAAAAGGCCTAATGTGAACTCTCCTATTAGCTTATCATTTTACTGATTCTGATGCCAGACCTTGTTTACTCAAGGTGTAATTTGGAATGCTTTGGGTGGGAAAACTTAAAAACATTTGCTGATGTCAGTTAAATTTTACTTAAATTTTACTGATGATGACCTTATGTGAACCGGGCTATTTAAGGCATGACCACTAATTATTCATTCCACTGCCAGCAAAGCTGGCTCGGATGGCCGCATGCGAGCTAATAGGGGATACGGCCATCCAATTTAAACTCGGGCGCCGTGCCACCGAGTAAACTGTCAACTGATTCAAACTCGGTGGCCAAACACCCGGGCCACTGAATTTGAATTGGTCAGCAATTCACTCAGTGGCACGGCGCCCGAGTTTGAATCAGATGGCCGCATCCAATATTAACTCGGATGCGGCCATCCGAGCCAGCTTCTCTGGCCGTGTTCTGTTTCCTGAAGTCAATTGTGCAAAACTCTTTCAACCATCTTTCCACATCATTGATCAATCAAGGTATCATTGAATACATCCCCTTTCTAAATTGAGAATATTATGGGGGGTTATGAAATAGTTTTGCTATTGATGTACTTGGCTGAGTGGAGTCTTTGGGGATCAATCATCTCCTGCTTGCTTGATGGTGGTGTTACCCATTGGTAAGAACTATCCAATATCCTGGCAATGACATGGAGTTGGTTTGCAGAAATATCTTTGTGGAACAAAATTTCCTGTTGCATAAAATAATGTGGAACGGCGGAGTTTCATAAAGTGAGAAATATGTATACAGTTGATCATCTGAGATTGTCAACCATTTTAGCATGGAAGGCTTGATTGACCATATCCAGCAGGACCCAGGAAACCCCCCATAGAGGTGGGTAACCTAAAATTCTGGATTTTGCAAAAAATCATACATTTTTGAAGCACCCTTTCCACCAAGGGGCAGGTTTGGGGGAGGGTAAATTTGGGGCTCAGGACTTTGGAGTCCAATTTGCTCACTTTGGGGCCCTTGGAGTGGCTCTTCTCACTTTTTGGCAAAATTACACATGGAATGGTACCTCATTGGGCTTATTTTGGCCAAAATTCATCCTATAGCCATAGAAAAGGTGAGAAAAGATAGGGGGAAATTCTTGTTTGACCAAACATTCATACACCCCAGGTGAGTACCCTACAAGGAAAATAGTGTCATTCATACCATTTTGGTGACTACCCTTTGGGTTTTTAGGCCCCAAATTCATACATTTTGGTTACCCACCTCCATAGGGGGTTTCCTGGGTCCTTATCCAGCTCAATCTGGGAGTTTCACAACATAATTTCTACCCGTAAAATTACATCAACAGAATTATCTTTGATACACTCGCAAGAGGGTGGGGGTAATTTGTACAGGGGTGCGCGCCCTTCTTGTTCATTAAGAGAGTGTGCGCAGGGGGCGCAGGTGTGAGCCGCGCGCACATGGGCGGGCCCCGGTGATGGCACCGCCACTGCGGACGCGGACCTTGTCGGAGGTCTGCGTGTGACAGGCTGCATCCAGGCGCAAAGCTTTCTGTGAAAGGTGCGTCCAGCTTCGCTCGGGTTCACCGGGATCCAGCGTCATCGGCAGCGGCAACTTCAACCCTCTTTTACCTCATCTCGGCCTCGGCAAAATGTCCAAGTCCATCTCTCGTGCTACGGCCCTGTTCAAGTATCCTCGATCAGCGTGTGGACGGTTCGCCTCTATCCCAACCATCCACTCCCTTCGCAGCGCATCAAGCCACGCTGGCAATCATGCAAACTATGGACCGGAGTACGAAACACACGAAGGTGCGCCAAATGATAGCCTCATGCATCTACCGTATCCTACGCTTCATCACCTCCTTCGCTCACATTTCTCAGTTTGTTTCGAACCACTAGCTCATTTCTATCTCCCCCGAAGAGACAAACTATATTGCCCCATGTACTAATGCAAAACTACTTTCCGTGTGTTGACATTAGGCATGGGCAATTCGTTATTCCTAGCGACTGGGGTCGGGATTGTTGGTTTGGCCTTATACCACACTTATGTTCCATCAACGCCGGAGAATGAGCAGTCCCTTCTTACCCGGTACGGAAGATTCATTCAACTTCATGGGAGTTGGAATGCCGCCCGGCGTGCTTGGGCATCTGCTGAACAAAGTCGCCTATTCTTTACCTCCTGACGGCCTCCTATCTCTACTTGGTTCTAGCCATTTGGCCCAGTATTTTTACCGTGATCCCGAGGAGCTTAAGAAAATCGAAGATCACAACATGGCCGTTGTTTTTGACGCCGCTGACAAGGCATTCTTCAAAGCGTCGCTTGAGCGCCCTGCAATAAGACGCATGGCTAACGGCGGGTCAGTCTCTCCGCGCTTTTCTTCTCACACCTGATCCTACTCTCTCATGCCCATTGTCGCTCATCCCCCATTCCTCTGCCCGATGGACGCTTTTTATCGCACATGTAGTAACTTCGGTATCGCATCGCCATATGGTGTCGTTCCTGGTACTTCAACTGACTTGTCAGACCTTAGAATCAAGTCATATCGTGATGATTTACAGCCTCCCAACGATGCTCAAAATTCTCACGACAAGTCTAGTTAAATACCAACGAACTTGTTCATTATTCTTAGCATATGTTTCATGGCTTTGGCGAGAACTTACTCACCAATGCAACCAAAGTTTATGGCTGGATTTGGGTGATCGTGGTGGGGTCAAATAACTGATCAAAGTTTATGTGATTTTTGAGCGGCTTCAGAGGCGATTCAGGGGCGAAAGATAGAAAAAAGATAGAAAAGAATAAAAATGTGGCTACATGCATCAATAAACCTCACCTGGCCCTCACAACAAGAAATTTGAAAGAAGAAAATGTGAGACTAGACATGCATAACTGTTGAAGACCCACAAGAAACTTGTTTGAAAACAGTTCTTGTCGAGAAACGTTTGTGAGGCAAAAAAAGGCTTGTCAACCAGTTTTGAGCTTTCAGAAACACATAGAAATCACTTGTATTGATGCTTTATCGTCACCAAACATTGTGGGTCTTGCTGTTGTCAGGAAGGTTCATAAGTTTGCGCTAATCCAATACCTCAAGAGCATATATTTTGTTAAGGCAGAAAAAGACTCCTTCAGTTTCTTATAAGAATGCTATTGGAACTTCTGAATCTTAACAAGGCCAGATCCCACTGCATTTTTCTGTCCTACTTCTTCCCAAATTGAACAACTCTATTAACACCAATTGGCCATGAAGCTATATGACTCACTGACCATTGGTGTTCATTGGGCTACCCCGTAATCCAATGGCTAATTCTTGCTCATTGAGTTGGATACATAGCGCAAAGAACACCCATTGGCCCTCAAGTTGCTTAGAATTTGGTATTTTTTTTACATTTTTGATGGGGATGTATGGTGACAGGGACATGTACTTTTGCAATTGTTGAATGAAGGGATGGAGTTTTCTGAATGATTATGGGATGAACTTTTTCGACTTGCCATCAAACGGTGCACATTTTTGAAAGTCTGCAAAAAATCAAATCTCCCACGCTTGGAGGACCGAGGTCCCTCATCGGCGGCGCGTGGGCTGGGGCAAACTTAAACCGGAACGCGACGCGTCTCATTCTACACGGCTATAAATGTCGTGAGACATTCGTACCCTGGGATGTTCTCATTTGCTCTCACATAATAAATTTCTTGCCTTCAACCGTCCATCAGCACTTCGACCCGTGTCATCAATAATAATATCAATACCGTTGCTTCATTTCGATCCGTTATCACACCCGTCGCATTTCTTCTCATCGAGTCATCCTGCTGTTTAATTTGCATACCGAACCTCAGCGCCATCAGCAAACTGGCGAAGCATCCAATTAACCCGACAGTTCAACATCAATCAGTCATTATCGAAAACCTATCCGCCTAAAATGACGCTATTCCCCAAATCACAACGCTTCCCGCCACAGAAAGGTTGGAAACTTGCGTTTGTCCTCGTTATTTTGCGCGCAAGCTAATAATTGATGTATTTTCACTTGCCCTTTTTCTGATAGCATCTGAAGTTCCGAGTCCAGGCCGGTATAATCCCTTACTGCATGATCCATCGCAAGACCCATGGAGGAAAGGTCCTTTAGAGATTTTCAAAGCTCCCCGAAGCAAAGAATCGGACCCTGGTCCAGGTGAGTTCAAAAACTACTATTTATCTCCATCCAAGCACCCAAGCTCAATTCTTTTTGTCTTACAGACACCTTTGGCCTCTACAATCCTGACCAACAATACGATACAATTCACGGCTCGAGGCCGCGACCGCGAGCGTTGTCTACTCTGGCGACACCGTCTAAGCACCACAAGGAACTAATGAGATTAGAGACCAAACTATCGGAGCGCGAATCAAATATTACTCACTTAACTGAAACCTTGCAAAAGTCAGAACAAACCACGAAGGAAATTCGACACGCTCTAAACAAGTCAGAAACCGACAACAATAGTTTGCGTTCAGAAGTAGAACGGCTCAAGAAACAGCTTCATGGGGTCGCCGGTCTTCACGCGAAAGTGATTGAACTGGAAACGGAGCACGATAAGAGCAAGAAGAGGAGAGAGAAAGAAATATCTAGCCTCAAAACGGAACTCCGCTTGGCTGAAGACCGCGCCTCACAACATTTAACTGATAAGACAAATCTCAAAGGGGATCTCGAACGATTACAGACGTTATCTGAAACAACCGAACGATTACGTCAATCCACATTCTGCAAAAACAATCAGGAGTTGATGAAATACCTTGAAAAAGTCTTTCACGAGAGCCATGCCAATCAGCGGACGCGTGAAATTTCAACGAGCTTGTCGCGTCTGGATGATGTCCACACGAGGAAAGTCTTGGCTGATAGAGCCTCTCAAGTTGCCGAACTGGTCTCACTAGTTCAGCAAGCCGAATCACGAGAGGACATGCTCTACGAGGTGTTTGACAGCTTGTTAGAAACAAGCGACATGCAGATGCAACAGTTGATCGATATCGAAGTGGATCTCTCTTGTGAACGCGAACAACTTTCGCGAACCTCGGTAGAATCTCGCACAGAATCGAAGTCTGTTGAGCAACTTTTGGATCAACAACTGCGTGAAAAAGATCTCGAATGTCAAATCGCCCAACAGCTAACGTCTCTAACTCAAGCAGAACTTTCCGAGGCTCTTAAGATTCGCTCTTCCCTTGAACAGACTCTGATGGACTCTTCTGAGGCTTATCAGGAGCTCTCTCGAGTATGCAAGTCCAAGTCCAAAGATTTAGAAAAAGCACGCGCGGAATTGGAAAACTCCAGTTCCAAAATTACGGAGTTGATTAATTCCATTCAAGTACTAGAATCCCAGGTCGTCCAATTGAACGATCAAATCCGACGAGCACATGAAGATCATTCTCTTGCCACCGAAGCGTGGAACCAGAAGCAATACGAACTACAGTCTACTCTTAAAAAACTCGAGAACAACATCAGAGAGGAGAAAGCAAAATATAACAAGCTATCAGGCGAGCTAATGTTGACTCGGCAAGCCGAAGCATCGTTGCGTGGCGAACTTGAACAGTGAGGACAATTTCATATGCTAAGATCCAACCCTAAGCCGGATTCGTCCATGGAGTTCTACATACTGACCTATATTCATTGCTCGGACAGTGCGCAAAACCTGACCACACAACTTGAAGAAGTTGAACAGGAAAATGAGCAGTTAAGGAAGATCAACGATTTGATAATGAGGCAATCCAATTTGAATGCCGCAGAAGCTGCAAAAGTTGAAAAACTCAATAACGAACTCGTCAGCCAGCGGAACCCAGCACAGAAAGTCAAAATATTAGATCGCATGCGAAGAGAAATTAAGGAGGAAAGAGAGGTAAGATGGTTTTTAATCACTCGAATGACTTTTTGCTAACTGCAAAATGGCTTTACTTTTTCTTTTTCGGTTTCGGCTCGAATGGTAGAATACCGCCAAGCTTGAGAATCAACTGTGGACGGCCAATTCGGAAATAAAAAGCCTGAAAGATGAGCTTTATGCTTATCAGTCAGTTTCACATCCAACCCCCGCATCTACCGCACAACCATCAACTATACACAATGGGATGGGAATCGCACGTGTGACCCGACCGCCATTGAGCGAAGTCATGAAATCCCTTAATAACCGAGCCACCTCTCACGAGCACGAAAAAGTCGAAAAAGAAGAGGCGATCCGACCGACACCCAAGATAACAACACGGGCCAAAGGCAGGCTTCAGCCGTCGAATTTCGCAACACCCCCGGATTTCTTACAATCAACTGCGACTGAGCCGAGTCTACCGGGTGCAGAAGTCAATCAAACCAGAGTGAGCCGGTTGCCAATCAACAATAATCATCATCAGAAAATCTTGAGAAAAAAGGATGACTCGAAAAGGGACAAATTGATGGCAAATAATAAAAACCAAGTTGATAATCTCAAGAAAGATCACGATGTCGGTGAAGTTAGTCTAGGAGCCATCAAAATGCAGGGTGTAATGACTCTAGAGGAACTTCGCTAAACCATACACCCTATTTATCTCGCATGGTCATCATTTTCCGGACTTCCTCCTGGTTGCCAATCCCGACGAGAACGCATTCCTGTCTTGATCGTGTACTTTTTTTTTCCAAACATTCAACCGAACTGTTTCCTCTTGGTTCTTTATTTCCATGATTTTGCGAGCGTGCTGCCCAGAAGACGTAATTGTTGGCTTCAGGCTATACAGTTCTTTTATCGTTTATTTCTTGCTTCAAGCCTCTCTATCTCGTTGCTGCGACTCTCAATTGGCCCGATTATCAAACCGTTTTACCTGCATTTGTTTTTTTCTCGCCAGAGTTTGTATTTTGTATTCTTGGATCTCAGAACTGTTGCAGCGTTAGGTCACTCTCATTAATAGGGGGGTTCACGATAAGAATTATCGCTTCTCGCTCCCCTTAAATTTTTTTCTCGCGCGACATTACTCGCATAAAATTACACTAAAATTATAACCCCGCGAGCAGCCCCTACGGGTGTCTTGCTTACGGAAGCCCATAGGGGACACCAATTGGCTCACCTTTTTGCAAAATGAAAAACGCATTTTGCGAATACAGATTTCTGTATTCAATTCAAATTACAGATTTCTGTATTGACCGTTTTGAAATCCACATTCCCCTTTTGTCAAAAACAAAAGGGGAAATCAAAACGTGTTTGGGAAAGTGCTTTTCATTTCTTCTGGGAAATCCAAAACACGAATTTTGAATTTTGGTCAGGGCATGTTTGACTTGCACTGGGGCCGGGCTGTTGTAAAAGTATAAACGCGAGCAATGAATGACAACCTATTCATTTGACCTGAGTCACATCCCATCGATCCAGCTTAGCTTGGACCATCATCAGAGGTCCCCATCAGTTTAGATTCTGCCACCAAATATAACGCCAACCAGACTACAACTGACGACTCAGAAGATTCCGGTTCTGATGACTCATCTTACCATTCCTCCGACAAACTAGCAAGCAAAAACGAAGGACACAATGAACTCAAAACCATAGCGTCTGAAGATTTTGTTAGACAAATAGTCAAGAATCTCCTATCTGAAGGCCACAAAGGACCTAGTATTATTAAAATACTGCTGAATCAGAATAATATCTCTATATCCGCTAGCACTTTAACTCGCAAGCAAAAGACCTGGGGCCTAAGACAACTTGAATGGCAGCAACCCATCCAAGTTATGTCCACTTGCTGCTTCATGTGACTCATGATACCGGTTTTCTTTGGCTTGTCATCCTGGTAGAAGATGATTCCACACTTGAACAGCCGCATTGAATTTTCGTTGGTTCTTCCAGAGGTGGAAGCATTTCGGGAGTAAGGAGAGACAACAGGGGTTTTTGTTCATTTTGCCTTGACAACATTGCAAAAATGGGCCATGGAGCCGGCGCAGGGCACTACCGCAGGACCTGATTGAGCCGGAATTGCAGGGGGTTGTTGGGGAACAAGGACGGGTGAATTGGGAGAAAAAGAAGGGATGATGTTGAAATGATTTTCTGGGCGCTCCGGTAACTGGGTAGCCATATTTTTGGGCTTCAGGCCTACAGATATCAGGCATTCGCGACACCAGCCACCAAACTGCAGCTGGGTTACAAACTTTGTGCAGTGTATGCAAGTAACCATGATGAACAATCTGTTGATGAAGGGCGAGATAGCTTTCACCACCAGAAAAACATGCGGATGTGTCAAGATGAAGTATGAATCCCTCTGGAGTGAGGCAGGGTCCGCTTGTGGTTTTGCAAAACATACTTCAGCTTGTGGTTTTGCAAAACGTACTTTCCCAAACACGTTTGGATTTCCCCTTTTGTTTTTGACAAAAGGGAAAGGTGGATTTGAAAATGGTGAATACAGAAATCTGTAATTTGAATTGAATACAGAAATCTGTATTCGCAAAATGCGATTTTCACTTTTCAAAAGTGTGAGCTGATTGGTGTCCCCTATGGGCTTCCGTATGTTTGTCATGGCATCATGAGTCCTGTTTACAGACTTTGAAGGATTGACAGACTTGAAAACTTGGCAGCACTTGAACATGGCGTTAAGAACCCTTGATCAACTTGTGCCTCACCCAGACCTGCAACCAGGTCACGTCGTCTCTCGTCTCGCCTGATAATATCTTGTCCTGCAAAACCAGAATTAGGAAGAGAAGATTAACCAAATGAAGTGCTCCATCTACATTTGGACCGACCAATGAAACAGTCCGGAGAAATTCCAATCCAGAAATGACAAAAAAAAGTATCCATGCCTACACGGAAATTCATGACCGTGTTTCTGCTCTTATACAGCAAAGACAGCAAAGCTTGCGGAGCCGCAGCCCAAAAAATTTCCCAATTTTTTTTTCTGCTGCTGGCACACTTCAGCCACAGGCCTGTATGGAAGCTGTAAAGACCCATAGGCCTCACATTTCTTCTTTTCTTCCAAAATAACCCTACCTTCCAAAATTAACCTAACCACCACACTCGCCCAATGTCGTACCGCCAGCGCCCATCCGCTTCCCCCAGCAGCAGCCATCCACCAGATTCCGCCTGCCAATCCCACCGGATCAACCTTGCGCAAAAAAAAGTGTATGTTGTTCTCCAATTCTCCTGCTTCCCATGCAAACACAGGTAGCTGACTATCAATAAATTAGCCAATATGGTCTTTGTGAAATATTCTTGCGATATCAAAGTGGCCGTTGTCAAGCTCAGGCGGCATGGGTTGACACTGGACAAGATCAATGAAACCCTTGATACCAAGATTTCCAATGACTCACTTCTCCAGTGGCTCCGGCTGTATGAAAAAACGCGGGACGTGGTTCGAGACCCGGCTTTATACCTACAGCAAGGCCGCCCACTATCAATCAGCCGCAAAGGCGCAGCATTCATTCTGGATGCTCTTGAGGAGGATCCATCCCTGTATATTGATGAAATTCAATCGCATATTGAGGTGATGACCGGTGTGATTCACCCGGCATCAACAATCAAACTGGAATTGAAGGCCCGATTGCTCCTGACCAAGAAGAAGGCCCGGACAGTCCACTCTGCACAATGTCCAATCGAACGGGCAGATTACTCATCGAGGGTTGGCCCAATTCGATCAAACCATTTTGTTTTAATTGGTATGTACAATTGAAGGCCAATGCCTATTATTGCAATTGGACACTAACAATTATTGCTCTTGCACAATCATACTTAGATGAGTGCGCAGTTTCCATCAGGACTCACTCTCAAGATCAAGCATGGGCGCCACGGGGACGCCGAACCAAACGACTTCGTCGCCCACTGACAGCTAGCTGCATCTCTGTCTTGCCAGCGGTCTCACTGGATGGAATGTTGGGGGTGATGGCTCAAGAGGGGTCAATGAAACACATTGAAATCGAATACTTCCTAGAATATGTGTTAGTGAGTAACACAATCTTCCCTTCCCTGCTGGCTTAGATTATGTGCTTGCCTAACCTATCCTACGGCGCAGATACCCTTGATGAACACTGTTCCTGGTTGAAATAGTGTTCTTGTCATGGATAACGCGCCAGTACACCATGGAGGTTGGGTGGCTGAAATATGTGAGGCAGTTGAAGTCCTGCTAATCTACTTGCCGCCGTATTTGCCGGACTTAAACCCGATTGAGAAAGTCTTCTCGGTGCTCAAATCTCAACTCAGACGACATCAGATCCTGACCGGCACAAGCGATGACCCTGAGATAATAAAGGACTTCCTCCCCACTTTCATAAATCCAACTCTCATGAGGTCCCTCTTCCGTGGCAGCGGCTATGCTGCATAGTTGTTTCTTTTCTTTTAGTTTTTCTCAGTTGGTCTGTCTGATAAGGTTACCTTGCTTTGCTTGTCTCTCTTTCAATCAAAAAATAGAGATATTCTTGTCACTCCCAAGTATGAGTATGAGTATGCAAGGTTGAATAAAAATTGCGCAGATTGTGGGGGCAACACGTGTCCAGTGTACATCTTACCTGCACGCAAATTGTTCACAAATGCTGGTCCTGGAGGTTTCAAGAGGAACTGGCTGAGAGTTGTTGCTCAAGCAATATCAGCTTGGACCGGTAGTTGTCCCCATTCACATATCCTCCACATAACCTCCTTGAGCTAAGGGGGTGCGAGATTGCTACTTAAATATTCATTTGGCCTCAATGTCCGGTTTTGGATGTTTGGGGGTATTGGTTCATGTGGAACAAAGGACTTGGGTGCTAAGCAAAGGACTCAGGTGCTAAGCAGAGGTAGTGGCCACCCAAGGAGTGGTGGATATCATTTGCATGTCAACCATTCAAACAAGATGGGTTGTACAATACACTACAACTGCAAGCAACAAGAGGATGAATCCAGAAACAAGAGTCTTCCCACAAGCAGAGTTGTGCGGTGTAAACGAGAGAACACACACAACCCACAAAGAGAGAAGATAACAGAGGAGTAATCCAGCAAGGAAGGCATCCCACAAGCAGAGAAGGGTGGGTAAACAAAAGAAGACACACAGCCTAGCAGAGAAGATAGAGGAATGGAGATAACAGATACTTCAGAGCTCCGGTGAGTTTTCCATCTTGTCTTTGTCATCCGTCTTAACTTTGATGTCGAATTCTTGTGCCGTGTGGGTGCATTCTAACATGGCCGCACCAGTTTTCAATTGGCGGGCAATGGGAAGAGGGAAATGGTCCCTGTTCTGCAACTCCGTGAGGCTTGCCTCACAGAAGTAGCTCCAATGCCTGATATGGGCCAGTTGTATTAGGGCCCGGGGGATCATGTCGTCCGCGTCAAAATTGCAGTGTGCAAGGAACAAATTGATGGAGAGCGCTTGGCCTGCTTTGTTGAGGGGTCGGAGGGGTTTGGTAAAAGGTGGCTCCTGGACAACAATGCTGGTCCCAGGCAAAATACTTATAACGTTTGCTGGGTACACAGAAGACCCCTGGGAGCCGGGGGTCTTGCGCACAGGGGACACAGATTTACGCCTTGGTGAGCGGCGACGGCCAAAGTTGAGGCAGCTGAGGGTGTGAGAGACCCCATCGCCAGCAGGACTGCGTGCTAAATTGCAGGCAGGCAAGCGTGGAATCGAGGTGTCCTGGCATGCCCCGGATACTAGTTCGATGTTGCTGCTGGCTGAGCTAGTTTTTCAAGAACAAGTTTTCCCAGCAGCCTGATCAGTGAAGGGACAACCTTTGACCTCATCGGAATTGGATCCTTCAACCTGATTATGATCCAATTAAAACCAGATCTTTGGGCCCCGCACTGGAGTCTCTTGAGGGGTTCAGCCACCAGGAGCAAGGTGAGTGGGGGAAAACTTTGCATTGGCTGGATTGCCAAGGGATGCTGTCGGTATCTTTGCTTGTGCATGAGTTTTTTCTTTTCTCTTGTCAACTGTGAGTATTGCCTTGTTTTCCGACTGGAATTGAGAGGTTTCAGGCGGATGATCAAGGTCCACCCCAGGGTCCCTGTGTTGCATCGCGCGGGCCCACACCCAGATATTTTGACGGTCAATCCTGATTGATTTCTTTGGATCCTTGGGATCCTTGATTCGCATTGTCTCGGATTCCAAGCCATACCATTTGTTGATGTGCACCGTTATGTCGGCGACAAAAGCAGAGGTGTCACCGGCATTGACGTCTGCTTTGGTCTAGGGAGCAAAGGGAGCAAGACAAGATGCAATTAGGACTGAGAGATTGGCCAAGGGCAAACAAACAGAACAGTGAACTCACATTCACAGCCTGACGGGTCTTAATCAGCTCCAAGGCCCTCCGTTTGTCATCTGGGCCATAGTTCATTGCTAAATTGTCATCTTGCGCTTTGGCCTGTCAATAAGAATCAATAATTTTCAGTTGCCCAGGTGATTGGACACCAAAAGGACATGCAAACCACAAGAATTACTTTTGCACGGAGATCGGGGTTGTCCATTGTGATCTTAATGATCACTTTGCCCATTGGACTTTGAGTTACAGCTTTGGCAAATGGGGCAAAATTGGCAAAATTGGCATCGCTAGTAACTGAATAATTTGATTTGGTGCCGTAAGTGCGGTGATTGAGGATGATGCAAAACCAGCGAAGGGTCCCCAAACTGTCCTGTGCCGTGATGTGCGCCACAAGTTGTTTTCGAGGTATGTGGATCAAATCAATGACCTGAGCCTTGACCTGAGCCCAGGTCCAATTGGTGATCAAAGTCTTCCACACAATGTCTTCGGCCGGAGTCACTTTTTCCCAGCCCTTGGCTGTGCCCTTCTTCCTGCCAGCAAGTGGGGTGGGTGCAATGCGGTTATACACCATGTAGTTGATGTGGATTGGGCGGAGAGGCTCCTTAGGGGATGGAGTGTTTGACAGAGACTGGGCTTGTTCTAACTCTTTGCTTTGCGTCTGAGATGGAGCCCCTTGAGATGGCAACCCACCCGGAGTCGGCTCAAAGAAAAGCTTGAAGGCTGGCCGGTGGTTCGAGTTGGGGATGGAGGGGGCAAGCCAGGACTCTTGCGTCTCAGAAGTGTTGGGAACGTTGAAAGGCAGGGGGGCCAGTGGTTCAATGAGCTCATTGACCTCAGAGGCGTTGTTTGGACCATTGATCTGCATTTTCTACATCAAATAAAGTTAAAAGTATGTCATTCCTGCGTAAATATGAGTTCTGAGTGGCATGGAAGGGGAGATTTCCTCACAACTGTGTAGAACAAAAATTGGTTGGTTTATTGCACGGGCTGGTCCTGTGATGGATGGGTCTGGGGGGGTGGAAGCCTGGTAAGATGCATGTCAGTTGGGTACATGAGAAGCAGGCAGAGAATTGGAGAACAACGTACACTTTTTTTTGCGCAGGGTTGATCTGGTGGGATTGGCAGGCGGAATCTGGTGGATGGCTGCTGCTGGGGGAAGCGGATGGGCGCCGGCGGTACAACATTGGGCGAGTGTGGTGGTTAGGTTAATTTTGGAAGGTAGGGTTATTTTGGAAGAAAAGAAGAAATGTGAGACCTATGGGCCCGTACAGCTTCCATACAGTCCTGTGGCTGAAGTGTGCCAGCAGCAGAAAAAAAATTTGGGAAATGTTTTGGGCCGCGGCTCCGCAAGCTTTGCTGTACTTGCAATGCAGGGAAATTTGCAAAGCCATTCCTCATAGGGACACGAGCTTGTAAGCGCACATGAGAGGACACAAGCTTGGACGCGCTCATGAGACACAAGCTTACACACCCTCAGGGGCCACGCAGAATGCAGCAAAGTGGCAAAATTTCTCAAGTTTGTTTCCCCCTAGGTGGATCAATGGATATATAAAGAGGTCTGCCACCTCGTAGGGTCCCATATCCTCCTACCATCCTCAACTTTTGAACTGTCTAAGCTGCCTTTTCTCTTATACTGGCCAAGTGCCCACCCCGTTTCTTGCCCGTTTTGTTTTCTAGTTGATCATTATATACATCCACGTATTTAACCTCAACTTTTGATTTTTTGTCTTGCGTTCCCTTTCTTGTGTGCCTGGTGCCCACCAACCTTGTGGCATCTTGACTTCCTCCCCCAGTCGAGAAATGGCTTGACCAACAAGTAGTTAGTGGATCAAGCTGTAGCGAGATACTCAAGTCCATTCAATCTCCTGAAGTCCTTGCTGTTAGTCTTTCTCTCTCATGTTGTTTCCTCTTTGCATTGACACTGACATCCACCTTTCTTCAATGTTCAAGCTCAAAAATGCCAATGCAATATCTGCCAGCCGCGCAATTGGATACAACCAAATCCAGTATCTCATCAAGAAACAAGCAAACTTTCTTGCCAAAAAGGATAAAGACGTATTCAAGTCATTATCCATGTGGAAAGCGTTCCTTGAATCAAACAATTGGACAGTTCACACCCTTGTTCTTGACGATTCACCCAAGTTTATATTTGTGTTTTATTCACCTTGGCAGAAGCAAATGTTAATCAAACATGGCCAACAGATGATCATGATAGACTCGACTCACAACTCAGTAAACAATTATTTTTTGTCTGGTGGCAAAAAAGCCAGTTTGTTCTTGGTTCTCATACATGACCCGCTCAACGGAAAAGGGCTTCCCATTGCCTGGGCTTTTACTGGCTCAGCTGCTGAGTAAGTCCCATCCTTGCTCTTCCAAAGCTTCTTGTTATCATATTGCTGACTGACTCTGTTCAACCTTGATTGTCATAGACAATCAGTTCACAGTGTATTACGTTGGCTGCGCAAAACAACTGGATTTGTTCCCCAGGCGGTGATGAGTGATTGCAATCTTGCAATCACTCATGCGGTGGAGGCAGCCTACTTGGACATGTGGTTTCATGCACCAAAGCACTACTGGTGCCTCTTCCACGTGATGAAGGCATTCAAGGAGAATGCCAAGTCCCACTTGAAGGACTGTGCCAATGAGGCCATTACTGATTTTCGGGGAGTTGTTTACTCTCAGACTGACATGACGGAGCTACAACTGGAACTGTTTTATATGAAGTGGAGGCATGTCAGCATTCCTTTTGTTTAATACATAAGGAAGCAGTGGGAAAACTGTGCCAAACGTTGGGGAATGTTCTATTGGACGGTATGTTTTCAAGCTGGAATGATTCCTAACAGACCAATGCTAACATTGTGCTCATCTTCAGACAGCCCATCAGGGCATTCACACAAACAACTATGTTGAATCTTGGCATCGCATTCTCAAGACCAAGTACATTCCACACTCAACCCGCCGCCGCATTGACAAGGTTCTTCAAATCCTTGCCAATGAGGTGGAACCCACATTTTGTTTTGAGTCATTGCAGGTGTTATTTGGCTTCAAGCCCCAACGTACCAACAAATTTCAGAGTGCCGCAAGAGTTTTGGGTGAGAATTACATTGAAAAATCCATGGAATTACTAGGTATTGGTCTCATTCAGTGCCCCGGTAATGTGAGTACATACAAGCAAAGTTTCCAATGCTACATAAAAAAGGAAAGAAAGCTGATAAACCACGGCTAAACAAACGGTTTATGGGAACCATTTGGTAACGTTTTTAATACAAACGTTAAATCTTGATGTTCCCAAGGTCCACAAATCCATTGTCCCACAAGACCAAGTTTTTTTTCTGTGGGACAATGGTTTTAGATCCCCAATCTGGCTGTGGGATTATCAACAAGCCAAAAAAAAAGAATGTGCTCCAAACGAACAACAAGAGCAAAATCCAACAGCGCTAAGTTGCTGGTTGGAAGGATTTTTTTTTTAAAAAAGGATGTTTACCGGGTTAAGCCACTGAGGCTATTTTCCCTTGAAAATTCAAGAAATCAAGGTTTCTCAGAAAAAAATGCTGGGCGCAAGAAAGCAGGTACAAGTCTCACAAACCGTGCCTCCTCATATCGCTTGGATAGTCGAGCGGTCAAAGAAGGTAGTGTGATCCTGCAAGTCATTGAGAGCGCGGGTTTGCCTCCTTTTTTTACCCCGGCCGGCCTGCGAAATCAACCGGTGGGCCACATTTTTTGCGTGCAAGAGTCAATTGGTTCAATTGAACCTTGATCCTTTTGCGGACTTTTTTTGGTTTTCATAACGGGTCTGTTACCGCTTGAGAACTTCTGCAAAAACTTCCAAAAAACGGTTTCCGCAGGGGCCTGGAGCCAACGTCCGCTGCTGATTGAATGGAAAACGACCGCGGGCGGTTTTGAGAACCGCACAAAAACTTCTGTTTTTTGCTGTGGTGTACGCTTCACCTCCTCTAGTTCTTCATCAACTCGTTCACATTGCACAAACCCTGAGAAACAAGCGTATACAATCAAGGTCAACCCTGGCTCCCGCAAAAACCAAGGACAGCTGACGAGCTGCAGCTGTCCCCATTTCCGGCGGTACGGAAGCGGGTGTAAGCACATGCACTTCATTGCACAGGAGTACTGCCTGATGGTTGTGGCACTGCAAAAGGGGTTGTATTGGTTACAACCCCCCGCGGTAAAGTTGGCCAGAGGCGACCGATGTTACATCGGTCGCCCAGACCGATTTTATGTTGGCCGGGCCCACCGATACATTAGAACAAAGGCATAATGTATTGGTGGGACCCGCCAATGTAACATTGGTCTGGTAGACCAATGTTACATTGGTTGCCGCCAACAATCTAGCCGTGGGGGGTTGTAACCAAGACAACCCCTTTGGCGGTGTGGAGTCGGCCAAGCAGACCACAGCCGCTGGTGCAGAACCTTGCGCAACGGTACCACATGGAAGCTTACCAAACCAAACGTTCAAATTACAGCTGATACCAACCCCGCACAAAAGGCACCGGGATGACGGTGATGCACCTCCTGTCTGCAAACAAAGACGCAGGGGCGTTGTTGAAATCCCTCCGCTAACTCAACCTGCAGCTGAGCAGCCAGGGGGCTTAGAACTCAACATTGACACCTTACCTGAATCCAGGGTTATGGACGACATCCATCCAATCATGAAGGCAATGGATTGATTGAATGAACAGAAATTGATCTCGGGGATCAATCCCCTCAAGAAGGCGCTTGTTATCTTGAAGAAAATAAACAACCAAAATGCAATGCTTCAGAATGTGTCAGCAAAGACCTCTTCTGTGGGCTACGGTGAATGCTTGGAGAACTCTTTCAAGAGTATTCGAGGAAGGTTCAGCCGGAACCAATAGATCAACTGATACAGATCTATGGAATAACCACGCCTCTTGATCCACAAGAGGGGCTGATAGACACCGTCTACCTTAGAGCGCAGCTCTAACTAGCTAAACTAGGAGAAGTAAATGACTAAAGAAACAAGAAAAGACTTACTGATTGAATGCAATAGTAAGTCTTCAAAGAGATAATGGGATCAGAAGAAGATACAAAGGGAAAAGGATGGAGATAAAAGCCCCAATCACTAAGATGATAGTATTGTTTGACGGGCGTAGTAATCTCTGGGGTCCTTCTCTCTGAAGGACTCAGTCTTTAAATATCTGTACTGACTCGCAGTGTCAGCGTATTCATGTCCTAGGAATTACTCAGTCTCCTAGGATTTCTCACTCGCTACTAATACCGTACTGCTAGAGGTATCTGAGCACTTTGGTTCTCAGTACCAGAGGTATCTGAGCACTTTGGTTCTCAGTACCAGAGGTATCTGAGCACTTCAGTTCTCAGTAACTTTAAGCTAACTGTCTCTAGCTTAATCTTTGTTAGGATATGGGTGCTGCGGAGCTGTGCTACGCTCCTGACACTCGCCCCCCCCAAAAAGGACAGCCCTTATTCCTGAAGGCTGCGCCCTGCGGTTGCTAGCCCTATAGGCTCTCAATAATTTGTCCGCCTGAGCAATAGACCCCTTCTGTAACCACTTATCACAATCCGGTGGCAATTTTTTAAACCTATTGAGGTATAATCTAGTATCTTGACCCTGAACTTGGACAATTTTTTCATCCAAAATCTTGCTTGGATACTTATCCGTGTCATCTAAGCCTCCTACAGGAGGTAGGACAATTGGGGGAGCGCTTGTTGATTTGTTGTCTTGCCAAAGATTTGTGTCAGCCACAAACCGCTTAACCAGGCTAACCAGAAATGTCGGATGCTTCAAATCGAAACCCTCCGTCAATTCTACTTCTACCGCGTTCCTACCGTGGAATGCTTTGATCACAAAAGGACCTACAAAATTGTCTTTCAATTTCCTATTGCCTCCAAGATTATTAAAATTGACTGTCAAGATAAGAACCATATCTCCGACCCGGTGTGGTAGTCATTCAATGACAGAAATTTTGTGCGCACGCCTATCCGCACGCCCAGAAAAAATGGCGTGCAGCCGCTGCACGCCGCTTTGGAAAGGCGTGCAGCCGCTGCACGCCGCTTTGGAAAGGCGTGCAGGGGCTGCACGCCTTTCCCCGCACGCTGCACGCCATGTGCATGCCTACAATAGGCGTGCATACGGCGTGCAGGTGTGCCAGACAGGCGTGCAGAGCCTGCATGCCTGTCTGAAGGGCGTGCAAAGCCTGCACGCCCTTCGGACAGGCGTGCAGGCTTTGCACGCCTGTCGGCTCACGTAAGCCTCTCGATTCGAGAGGCTTACGTAAGCCGCGGTACCCTTATAAGGGTACCCAGGGTACCCTTATAAGGGTACCACTCGGTACCCTTATAAGGGTACCCAGGGTACCCTTATAAGGGTACCACTCGGTACCCTTATAAGGGTACCAAGTGGTACCCTGGGTACCCTTATAAGGGTACCGAGTGGTACCCTTAGAAGGGTACCGGGTACCCTTATAAGGGTACCCTGGGTACCCTTATAAGGGTACCAAACGGTACCCTTATAAGGGTACCTGGGTACCCTTATAAGGGTACCGTTTGGTACCCTTATAAGGGTACCCAGGGTACCCGGTACCCTTATAAGGGTACCACTCGGTACCCTTATAAGGGTACCCAGGGTACCCTTATAAGGGTACCACTTGGTACCCTTATAAGGGTACCCAGGGTACCCTTATAAGGGTACCACTCGGTACCCTTATAAGGGTACCCGGTACCCTTATAAGGGTACCACTCGGTACCCTTATAAGGGTACCCGGTACCCTTATAAGGGTACCACTCGGTACCCTTATAAGGGTACCGAGTGGTACCCTTATAAGGGTACCGGGTACCCTTATAAGGGTACCACTCGGTACCCTTATAAGGGTACCGAGTGGTACCCTTATAAGGGTACCCGGTACCCTTATAAGGGTACCACTCGGTACCCTTATAAGGGTACTGAGTGGTACCCTTATAAGGGTACCGAGTGGTACCCTTATAAGGGTACCCGGTACCCTTATAAGGGTACCACTCGGTACCCTTATAAGGGTACCAAGTGGTACCCTTACAAGGGTACCCAGGGTACCCTTATAAGGGTACCACTCGGTACCCTTATAAGGGTACCGAGTGGTACCCTTATAAGGGTACCCGGTACCCTTATAAGGGTACCACTCGGTACCCTTATAAGGGTACCGAGTGGTACCCTTATAAGGGTACCCTTATAAGGGTACCAAGTGGTACCCTTATAAGGGTACCAAGTGGTACCCTTATAAGGGTACCCTGGGTACCCTTATAAGGGTACCACTTGGTACCCTTATAAGGGTACCACTTGGTACCCTTATAAGGGTACCCTTATAAGGGTACCACTCGTACCCTTATAAGGGTACCGAGTGGTACCCTTATAAGGGTACCGGGTACCCTTATAAGGGTACCACTCGGTACCCTTATAAGGGTACCGAGTGGTACCCTTATAAGGGTACCCTTATAAGGGTACCCTTATAAGGGTACCCTTATAAGGGTACCCTTATAAGGGTACCAAGTGGTACCCTTATAAGGGTACCAAGTGGTACCCTTATAAGGCTGGGTACCCTTATAAGGGTACCACTTGGTACCCTTATAAGGGTACCACTTGGTACCCTTATAAGGGTACCCTTATAAGGGTACCACTCGGTACCCTTATAAGGGTACCGAGTGGTACCCTTATAAGGGTACCGGGTACCCTTATAAGGGTACGTACCCTTATAAGGGTACCACTCGGTACCCTTATAAGGGTACCGAGTGGTACCCTTATAAGGGTACCCTTATAAGGGTACCAAGTGGTACCCTTATAAGGGTACCAAGTGGTACCCTTATAAGGGTACCCTGGGTACCCTTATAAGGGTACCGCGGCTCACGTAAGCCTCTCGAATCGAGAGGCTTACGTGAGCCAACAGGCGTGCAAAGCCTGCACGCCTGTCCGAAGGGCGTGCAGGCTTTGCACGCCCTTCAGACAGGCGTGCAGGCTCTGCACGCCTGTCTGGCACGCCTGCACGCCGTATGCACGCCTATTGTAGGCATGCACATGGCGTGCAGCGTGCGGGGAAAGGCGTGCAGCCCCTGCACGCCTTTCCAAAGCGGCGTGCAGCCCCTGCACGCCATTTTTTCTGGGCGTGCAGATAGGCGTGCGCACGCCCAAAGGGCGTGCCGCTATCAAGCCCCGTAGAACGGACTAGGGGTTTGGCCCAGATAGAAGGGATTGCCAAACGTGGAGTCCGGATGATGGTAGAAAGGAGACGGAAGACGGAAACCAGGCAAGCGCGGATCAGGGATGTTCATCGGCTGCGTGGCCGGGAAACTTGCATTATAGGCAGGAGGAAGCTGGACCGGATTGACAATATCAATTGGTTGGCCTTGCGAACCTAAAAAGGCCAGAGCCTCTTCAGGACAACGACCCAAGCCAGGAGGATTAGATGGAAGCGGAGCGTTAGACGGAGGAGGAGGAGCAGGAGCTCCCCCAGGAAGAATCTCAGCCGCAGGTGCACCGGGTGCACGGGCATCAGAGGAGTGGTTACGGAGGGGGGCTTGATAGCCGCACGCCTACTTGCACGCCTAAAGAAAGCGGCGTGCAGCCGCTGCACGCCCCTTTGGAAAGGCGTGCAGCCGCTGCACGCCCCTTTGGAAAGGCGTGCAGCCGCTGCACGCCCCTTTGGAAAGGCGTGCAGGGGCTGCACGCCAATCCCCACACGCTGCACGCCTACAATAGGCGTGCATACGGCGTGCAGGTGTGCCAAACAGGCGTGCAGAGCCTGCACGCCTGTCTGGAGGGCGTGCAAAGCCTGCAAGCCCTTTGGACAGGCGTGCAGGCTTTGCATGCCTGTGGGCTCACGTAAGCCTCTCGATTTGAGAGGCTTACGTGAGCCGCGGTACCCTTATAAGGGTACCGCGGTACCCTTATAAGGGTACCGCGGTACCCTTATAAGGATACCGAAGTACCCTTATAAGGGTACCGCGGTACCCTTATAAGGATACCGAAGTACCCTTATAAGGGTACTTTGGTACCCTTATAAGGGTACAGGTACCCTTATAAGGGTACTTTGGTACCCTTATAAGGGTACAGGTACCCTTATAAGGGTACCAAAGTACCCTTATAAGGGTACGCATACCCTTATAAGGGTACCAAAGTACCCTTATAAGGGTACGCATACCCTTATAGGGGCACTTTGTACCCTTATTGCCGGGCTCACGTCAGCCTCTCAATTCGAGAGGCTTACGTGAGCCGCGCGATTGGAGCTACGGTGTACGTAGTCCCAATCGCGCGGCTCACGTAAGCCTCTCAAATCAAGAGGCTGACGTGAGCCCGGCAATAAGGGTACAAAGTACCCCTATAAGGGTATGCGTACCCTTATAAGGGTACTTCGGTACCCTCATAAGGGTACGTGTACCCTTATAAGGGTACTTCGGTACCCTTATAAGGGTACCTGTACCCTTATAAGGGTACACGTACCCTTATAAGGGTACTTGTACCCTTATAAGGGTACCGAAGTACCCTTATAAGGGTATGCGTACCCTTATAAGGGTACCGAAGTACCCTTATAAGGGTACGCATACCCTTATAGGGGTACCACGGCTCACGTAAGCCTCTCAAATCGAGAGGCTTACGTGAGCCTACAGGCGTGCAAGCCTGTCCAAAGGGCATGCAGGCTTTGCACGCCCTCCAGACAGGCGTGCAGGCTCTGCACGCTTGTCTGGCACGCCTGCACGCCTGCTCGCCATGTGCACGCCTATTGTAGGCGTGCACATGGCGTGCAGCGTGCTGGGAATGGCGTGCAGCCCCTGCACGCCTTTCCAAAGGGGCGTGTGGCGGCTGCACGCCGTGTTTATTAGGCGTGCGGATGGGCGTGCGCACGCCCTTCAGGCGTGCCGCTATCAAGCCCCTTACGGAGGGGGTAAGGAGATGGAGCTCAGCGAGCGTGACTAGTGGTTGCAGAACGGGTACAAGGCATGATGGAATAGGAAGGCAGAGAGCTGCTGAGGAAGGAAGAAGGAGAGATGGAAACAGGAATTGACGACCTTTTATGCGACGGAGTCGGCCGCCAGAAGAGAGACCAGAAGCAGAGCACCCACCACTTGAGGGGTGGGCCCTTCTTGCGCTGGTAAGGAACCGGATAGGAGTCTGCCAGGCCAGAAGAGAGAAGAACAACGATGGCCAAAGAGAAAACGACGCTTAGGAAAGGATCGGACCACTGAGGCCGTCCCCACTGGTAGAGGGAAGCCATCTAGGCAGAAGGACTGGAAGAGAGAGTGGTGGTATTAGCAAGTAAGCACAGAGAGAGAGAGAGAGAGATCACTTACCTGGTGGACCGAGTCGACTCGCCGGAAAATCCAGCTCGAAGATGTCAGAAGACGGGGGATCGGAAGAATGACCCACGGCTAGCAAGTCATCGGCGAATGTGGCCTGCCCAAAGTCCGGTACGGACTTGAATACGTAAGCGGGGAATACCCCGAACTCCCAAAGTTGATGGACGCACGTCCCGGGCAAAGCGACTATAAGCAGCGCACTGCGCAGTGCGGACAAGGACGAGACCAACACAACATGTCCACACAACGTCGGCGACTGCGGATGCTGCGGACTGCGCGCAGCCAGTTGGAAAAACAAAAATTCTCAAAAATACGAAAAACAATATAAACTCAAAAAATTCCAAAAGTTAAGGTTTAGGACTTTTTCTCTCAAAAAGTCTAAAAATTCACTAAAACCCACAACTTTCAAGTTGGGGGAGGAAACTCCACCCCAAAATCATGGTCTTTATGGGTCTTATCCCAACGCTCCGCATTATAAGAGGCGGCTTCATGAACACTTAACAAAGCCTTCTTCTCGGCTAGGTTCATCATGTCTCTAAACAAAGAAGCCATTGGGTGGATGGAGACTGACTTGCTAAGAATTGCGTCCTTGGGCATAAAGGGCAACCACCCTCTTTCTAATTCAAAAGGAGTACGGCCGGTGGTGGAATGAACTCTGGAATTATACGTGTATTCTAGCGCCGGCAAGAGAGAAACCCAATCATGGGTATACCCTTCTCCATCTTTGTAAGAAATCCCAAAAGCGCAATATCTCCTAATCATATCCTCCAGGGTTTGAATCATGCGTTCTACCAAACCGTCAGTCTTAGGATGGTACGCAGTAGAAAAGGAGAGTTTGGTACCTAACAAATCAAACAGATTTTGCCAAAACTCTGAAGTGAGCTTTGGATCACGGTCACTAATGATAAAACTGGGGCAGCCAACATCATTGATAACTAGCTGCCAAAACAAAAGCACAATGTCCAAAGCAGAATTATCCTTGTGGCAAGGAAGAAACTTAGCTCTCCTGGAAAAGCGGTCAACAATGACTAAAACGGCATTGAAATTATCTTTCCCACCCGGAGGCAGGGCCGTGACGAAGTCCATATTGATCACTTCCCATCTGTTCTTCTGTTCCTCGATTTGCTGGAGTAGACCAAAATGTTTACCAGTAGCTCTGTGAGCTTTCTGACATCTCTCACAGCTAAGGCAAAAATTTTTGGTGTCCGAGATGTAAGTTTGCCACCAGGCTAAAGCCTTCACTCTATCCATAGTACGGTCTCTCAACAGATGACCAGAAGTGACTACATCATGACACTCTGAAAGAACTGACAAAATATCAGCCCGCAAAACCAATACTACAGCACAATCATTGCCTGAACGGCAGTAAAGAAGTCCGTCTAGCAAAACAAAACGTCCTTCCAAGAATGACGATTTCCAAGGCTCTGCTAAGGCCTCCACCAGGTCCGGACAAGATTCCTTGGATTTCAGAATACTAACCAGGCAGGTAGCATCACTATTGGTTGAGTAACTCTTTCCCACCCCTTCCCAAAACTCAAGCAACAGACTACTAACCAAGATACCCATAACTGGTACCTCGCAAATGGTATCACCTAGATCAGCCGCTGGATTATTGGCATCATTAGGGAGCGCCCACCTAGACAACCCATCTGCATTCTGGTGTACAAGGCCTACTCGATGCACAATGGTCATAGAACCACGCCACTCCTGAATTGCAATTTGCCAGCGCATCATATGGCGACTAGGCGTCTTCATATTGAGCAACAATTTCAAGGCAATACAGTCAGTGATCACCTCAAACAAGCATCCATCCAGGTAATAATAGAGTTTTTCCAACGCCCACACAAGACATAGGCACTCTAGTTGAGAAGCCCCGTAGTTCTTCTTGCTATCTTTAAGCTGACGTGATATGAAGCAGATCGGCCCCTCCTTTTCCCTGTCACCGACCATCTGAACTTGATGGAGAGCTGCTCCAATGCCCTCAATGCACGCATCCACGTACAATTTAAAGGGACGATTAGGATCCGGATGAAAAAGGAGAGGAGCACTGGTAAGTGCGGATTTCAAGGCCTCGTACGCCGCCATCCTCAGCGGTCATCTCAAAGGCAACACTAGGACTAGTAAGTTTAAATAAGCAAGAAGCCATCAGATTAAAATTTCTGATATGCATACAATAATGCCCAGCAAAACCTAGAAATGACTGAAGTTCTTTAACATTGGAAGGTACTGGTTTACGTAACACAGCAGCAACCCAATGCTGGTCCACTCCTAAAGAAATACCATTAACAACATGTCCTAGGGCTTTCAGTTCCGAAAATGCAAAGGAACATTTGGATAACGATACCTTCATGTTAATGGAGGATAACTTGCCTAATACAATCCGCAACTTGCACAGATGATCCGACCAGCAGTCGGTAAACACAATGATATCATCAATATAAATAATCAACCAAAGTTCCAAGAGTTCTTTTTGGAACACATGATCCATCATGCGTTGGAAATGTGAAGGGGCGTTTTTGATACCAAACGGCATACAAAGGTACTCATGAATACCTTGATGCAAAATGATACGTAAAAACTTCCTACTATCCTGGCTAACAATATTCTGATGAAATCCTTTCAGGACATCCATACAGGTAATGAACTGAGCTCCGAGAAGCTTCTTCAGAGATTCACTAATTTTTGGCATAGGATACCGGTCCGGAGTCACCAGGGGAGATTTCATGGCACCCGTTGATGGGTGCCATTGCATAACTCATTACCCTCTCTTGGTTTGAACCGTGTTTGGAGGTATGCACATTCAAACTGCATGTTCAACTGAAATTCAGTTTGAAGTCACCAACAATCTCACAACAAGTGTTGCTTGATGTGTATGTGATTTTATGTTCAACTCAAGTGGAAAACTTGAAGCATGCAAACCTGAACTGATACCAAAACAACCACAGTTCTGATTTCATCATTCTTGTGAAAATTTACTTTCTTCTTGATTGTTTTATTTCAAAGAAGTATCTTTTTTTTACTTTTTTGAGGCAAAAAAATTTAAACATAATGTGCTTTTTTGAATGGAATGAATTCACAATCTTCTGTTTTTGAGGTGCTGCAATTCATTGTAGTTGGTCCCGCATTTTGAAGGAATTTTAAAATCTGAAGAATTGGGTCTTTACCTACCCCCATTTGTACACTTTTTGGCTCAGACCAAATTTTCCAGCAAACAATCATTAGGATTTGCAACAAAGGTGTTTTTGGTCAAAACAGCAAAAACCACCTTTACAACCTTTCACACACCTGTAAATCACTGTGAAATATGAATTTGTACTCTGCTGTACAGGCGTACAGCAGCATAAAAATTCAAATGTCACAATAATGTAACGAGCGTACACCAAGCACCACAAAAAAAGCAAAAAAGCGACCAATGGGAGTTGTTGGTCTTTGGAAACTATGGCACAACTTTTGACCCAACTTTTTTTAAAAAAAAAGTCAACTATTACACATGTTCAATGCACAGTCACTGTGGAAAATGCACAGTGACTGCGCAAAAATGATCTTTGAAAATATTCAAGTAAAATTTTTATATAAAGGGGATTATTACGGAGGACAACTACCATCAGGTGTACTTGTCATTTTTTGGAAGAGGGTAAAAATTCAGATGTCTTGAATAAAAATTGTATGATATACTTTTTCTGATGGAAATTCAATTCTTTTTGGTAAACTTAGGACTTCATGAAATCTACAAACCAGGGGACATATGTAATTGTGTATGAAACTTTCAAAATTCAACTTCTAAAGAAAATTAGAGCTCTAAATTTAGCTCCAAATTTACTCAATATGGTTTGAATCCTTTTTATAAATATTTTTTCATCATCTGTAAGGTTATAGAAAAGATTTTCTCAAGAGGTTTAGATTGAAAATTAGTTAGGCACGGGGCTTGATAGCGGCACGCCCGAAGGGCGTGCGCACGCCCCCCCCAAACGCCTAAAAAAAAAGGCATGCGGGGGCTGCACGCCTTCCCAACCAGGCGTGCAAAGCCCCGCATGCTGCACGCCGTCCGCACGCCTACAAATGGCGTGAGGACGGCTGGCTCGGCGTGCGGCCCCGCCGGACAGGTGTGCTGGCCATGCACGCCTGTCCGGAGGGCGTGCAGGCCTTGCACGCCCTCCGGACAGGCGTGCACGGCCAGCACGCCTGTCCGGCCAGGCTCACGTAAGCCTCTCAAATTGAGAGGCTTACGTGAGCCCCTTGGTGCCCTTATAAGGGTACCGTTTGGTACCCTTATAAGGGTACCGAGTAGTACCCTTATAAGGCTACTCGGTACCCTTATAAGGGTACCGAGTAGTACCCTTATAAGGGTACCGTTCAGTACCCTTATAAGGGTACCGAGTAGTACCCTTATAAGGGTACCAAACGGTACCCTTATAAGGGTACCGTTTGGTACCCTTATAAGGGTACCAAGTGGTACCCTTATAAGGGTACCAAGTGGTACCCTTATAAGGGTACCGAGTGGTACCCTTATAAGGGTACCAAGTGGTACCCTTATAAGGGTACTGAGTGGTACCCTTATGAGGGTACCAAGTGGTACCCTTATAAGGGTACCAAGTGGTACCCTTATAAGGGTACCAGGTGGTACCCTTATAAGGGTACCGAGTGGTACCCTTATAAGGGTACCAAGTGGTACCCTTATAAGGGTACCGAGTGGTACCCTTATAAGGGTACCAAGTGGTACCCTTATAAGGGTACCGAGTGGTACCCTTATAAGGGTACCAAGTGGCACCCTTATAAGGGTACCAAGTGGTACCCTTATAAGGGTACCAAGTGGTACCCTTATAAGGGTACCAAGTGGTACCCTTATAAGGGTACCAAGTGGTACCCTTATAAGGGTACCAAACGGTACCCTTATAAGGGTACTACTTGGTACCCTTATAAGGGTACCACTTGGTACCCTTATAAGGGTACCAAACGGTACCCTTATAAGGGTACCAAACGGTACCCTTGTAAGGGTACTACTCGGTACCCTTATAAGGGTACCACTTGGTACCCTTATAAGGGTACCACTTGGTACCCTTATAAGGGTACTGAACGGTACCCTTATAAGGGTACTACTCGGTACCCTTATAAGGGTACTGAACGGTACCCTTATAAGGGTACTACTCGGTACCCTTATAAGGGTACCAAACGGTGCCCTTATAAGGGTACCGAGTGGTACCCTTATAAGGGTACCGAACGGTACCCTTATAAGGGTACTACTTGGTACCCTTATAAGGGTACCAAGTAGTACCTTTATAAGGGTACCACTTGGTACCCTTATAAGGGTACCAAGTAGTACCCTTATAAGGGTACCGTTCGGTACCCTTATAAGGGTACCGTTCGGTACCCTTTTAAGGGTACCACTCGGTACCCTTATAAGGGCACCGTTTGGTACCCTTATAAGGGTACCGAGTAGTACCCTTATAAGGGTACCACTTGGTACCCTTATAAGGGTACCACTTGGTACCCTTATAAGGGTACTGAACGGTACCCTTATAAGGGTACTACTCGGTACCCTTATAAGGGTACCAAACGGTGCCCTTATAAGGGTACCGAGTGGTACCCTTACCCTTATAAGGGTACCACTTGGTACCCTTATAAGGGTACTGAACGGTACCCTTATAAGGGTACTACTCGGTACCCTTATAAGGGTACCAAACGGTGCCCTTATAAGGGTACCGAGTGGTACCCTTATAAGGGTACCGAACGGTACCCTTATAAGGGTACTACTTGGTACCCTTATAAGGGTACCACTTGGTACCCTTATAAGGGTACCACTTGGCACCCTCATAAGGGTACCGAACGGTACCCTTATAAGGGTACCGAACGGTACCCTTATAAGGGTACCAAACGGTACCCTTATAAGGGAGTACCCTTATAAGGGTACCGTTCGGTACCCTTATAAGGGTACCACTCGGTACCCTTATAAGGGTACCACTCGGTACCCTTATAAGGGTACCGTTTGGTACCCTTATAAGGGTACCGAGTAGTACCCTTATAAGGGTACCGTTCAGTACCCTTATAAGGGTACCAAGTGGTACCCTTATAAGGGTACCAAGTGGTACCCTTATAAGGGTACTACTCGGTACCCTTATAAGGGTACTACTCGGTACCCTTATAAGGGTACCAAGTGGTAACCTTATAAGGGTACTACTCGGTACCCTTATAAGGGTACTACTCGGTACCCTTATAAGGGTACCAAGTGGTAACCTTATAAGGGTACCAAGGGGCTCACGTAAGCCTCTCAATTCGAGAGGCTTACGTGAGCCTGGCCGGACAGGCGTGCCGGCCGTGCACGCCTATCCGGAGGGCGTGCAAGGCCTGCACGCCCTCCGGACAGGCGTGCATGGCCAGCACGCCGAGCCGTCCGTCCTCACGCCATTTGTAGGCGTGCGGACGGCGTGAGGCATGCAAGGGTTTGCACGCCTGTATGGGAAGGCGTGCAGCCCCCGCACGCCTTTTTTTTAGGCGTTTGGGGGGGGCGTGCGCATGCCCTTTGGGCGTGCCGCTATCAAGCCCCGTTAGGCACTGCAAAGAAATAATAAATGATAGTTGATAAAGACTTGTTAATCAGAATGATTCTCCACATGTCAATGAATGGAAATATTGATGTATTAATATTAAAGAAGAATTATTTAAAGATGGACCAATGCTGATTGGAGCATTCAAGAACTCAGAAAATCATAAGATTGACTTGAGTTCAGCTTGGGTTCTATATGATTTGTGGATTCATTCATTATAAAGTTACAATTTTAATCATTTGAATATAAGCTTGCTTTGTGGTTCACTTCAAAAGATGTTCTACAAATAACTTGACCCACATCACCATGATTTCAAGTCCTATGGAGCCAAACATGTACAATCATTGGGCAGGGGTTCAAGTAAGAACACATGCAGTGGCACTGGCATGCCAGTGCCATAAATTCTCCCCTGGTGAGTTGTATAGGAGTTCAGGGCTTGGAAATCTCCCACAAGGCGGGACTAATAATGACGGGAGTGGTAATTTCAACACATTCATTCAAGCCAACTTTCTGAATAATCCCTAGATCAGTGAGGGTTTTGAGGTGTTCCTTGATAGCTACTCAATTGCGAGGACTTGCTGGATAAGCGGCTTTTTTCAATGCAGGAGGATAAGTCTTATTGATTGTAATAGTAATACTCACCTCATGCCCTATGACTGCACCAAACTCCTGATCTGTGGTAGCAAAGGCTGAACTAAACTCCTGCATTACTCTTAGGAGGTCTTCCCGTTGACTTTGTCCCAATAAAGGATTAATCTCAGCATTCTGGAGCACTTCTGCTTCAAACCGGTTGGCTACCGTCATCCCCAACTCCTGAACCGCGTTAATACTTTTGTCAAAGTGAAAAACCCTGCTCCCTATAGTGAACCGACAAACACCATTGTTTAGCAGGGAAATCTCAAAAGCCTTGAGATAATCGTTCCCTAGGATAAAGTACTCTAAATCCATATTGTCCATGACAACGAATTTTACAACTAACAATACCCCTTTTAACCACAGTTTAACTCAAACAACTCCTAGCGGAACCAGTTTACCTGTGGTGCTATGAAACCTTCCCGGTGTTCCTTTGGATGCAGACTGCTGCAAGGTCAGGCAGAACCTCTCCAAGTATGTTTTGCTTACAACTGATCGGACCGCCCCACTATCGAGAAGAACAAGACAATCTAGGTCACAGTATCACATCTTAACAAGGTTATTCCTTCCAGGAGCACCTACTACCCCAATTGGAACACTGGAATCTTTGCCAATAATAAAACCATCATCCGTGGGATTGTCGGTCACAAAAGCGTCTCCCGCCACCGCCCTTACTCCTGCCGGACAATTTCTGGATGTATGGCCCATTTTCTTACAGGCATAACACTCCACTTCTGACAGAGGCTTGCGGGCCTTATCCTTAGCAAGATCTGTTTTTGGAGCAGGAGGATTGCTCAATGGAGCTCTGGGTTTCCCTCTCCCCAGCCGTGTTTTGTCAACAATGTCTTCAAGTACATTGATCAAACAACTAATGTCAGAGTCTGACTGGGGCATGGCGTTCTTAGCGGCGTACTCCACCTCTCCACTCATAAGCCCTAATAACTCCTGCAATCCAGAAGGATCAAATGCTTGAAGCCTCTTGTACTGGCGGGTAACCCATTTGGCTACAGGAGTTTCACCCGGTACAAAGCAATCCTGTTCAAATGCATACTGTTTCTTTCTTTTCCAATTGGTAGTCCCAAACTTAGTACAAATTGCTTCGCGCCAATAACTCCAGTCATTATTATGGACAGTCATACGCATGGTTTTATACCAGCTAAGTGCCACTCCTTCCAGAATCGTAAGGAGCTTAAGGACAATAACCTTATCCGGGACATGGCTATCCCTCTTAGCCGTATCTATCCAGTGCACAAAGTCCATATGGTTGTATTCTCCCTGACCTGAGAACCTCGGCCAGTCTGATTTAGTAATGGTTTTCACAAATTGTTTCTGAAGTTCAACGCTAATGAGACTCCTGCTATTGTAAACGGTTGCTGAAAAGGGTTGCTTGGAAGACAACTGATGAGCTGTGGAATCAGCTGATGGGGTTGGACAGAAGTCTTGAGCTGCCTAAGCTCTGTTCTGAGCAATTCACATTCTGTCTTATGTTGAGCATTAATCCTGTCTAGCTTCTGGTGCAAATTAAGCATATCCAATCTGGCATGTTTGTTGATTTCATCCAGCTTACTAGACATCTCTTTACACTACAAACATTTGCAACTCTGCCCAGAAAGAAAATGTAAAATTGGGATGGGCAAAACATATACCCAATTTTACAGAAAATGGTCAGAAGTGAAAAATAAGCTTTACTGAGCATGCTCAGCAAATTTTTTTTTTTTTTTTAGAAACTGAGCAGAAATGATTTTTATTCATTATGGCAACTTTGGGGGATTTTGCTGAGCATGCTCAGTTTTGCTCAATTTTTGTTACTGAGCCATTTTGTTGAAAAAAGTTAACATTTTGCTTAACCCAAACAGTAGTTTTTTCTTTAGGTGAAATTACAAATGTTTGTAGTGTTAGGATGATGCTGGGGAGGATCCCGATGAAGAAGCTGAATCAGCCTAGCTTCCAACTCGTCCATCTTTGCGGAAATAGTTGTTCCACAATTACAGCTGGGGAACTTGTTCACCTGGAAACGGCTGATTAGACGTGACTCAAGCAGATCAAACCTATGCTCTAATTTATCATTGCACTTACAATAATGTGAATGACTGTTCTCCTCAGCTAGTGTGCTGGTTTGCTCAACAAAGGTTCTGTCTCGCGTTAGCTGGTGTACCTTAGAGTCTAGCATCTGAACCACTTGGACTAACTTTTCTACATCTCAAGAGAATTGACAGTCTGACAAACCTTCCAACAGATGCTCCAACATGCTTCTCTGTCCCGCTAAGATAGTAGATGTTTCTGCTTGAACTCGCTTGTGCAGGATTTCTGCTGGGAAGCGTTGAGCACAGAGCTCCCTGATGTAATCTAAACAAGATTCCCACTTTAATAACCTGGAGCAAGACTTTTCTATGCCGGCTATACGGGACTCCCACGTAAGCATATTAGAAACTGAAGAATCAAATGTCGATTTCATAGTATTAAACGAGATTAGAAGACTCTGGGTAGAATCCTGCAAGGCTGAAAAATTATTTCGGGAAGAGGAATACAATTTGTCAACGGCAGTTGTAACTGGCCCAGACACTTCTTGACACAAGGATTGAACGATCTTGGCAAAGACTGAATTTGAATGGTCTACTATCAACTTAGTATTACCATTGATTACACTTTCTGTGCGTTCAAACAAAAGGGAAAAAAGTTGTTGCGCATCCTCTCTAGCTAACGGCGAGAGGTTCCTTGGTTCCGGGATCTGGAGCTGTCCACGTGTTGATAGCTGCCCTGAAGGGTTTGACCCATACGCCAGATCTTGGCGTAAATGGAAGCTTTGTAGCCTTTGCGTTTCCGCATTCTTCCGGGGTGTTGTTTCTTGCCGGATTTCTGAAACGGACCTGCCTGGCTCTCACCCTGATGATTTGTCGCGCCTGACGGGCTGTGGTGACCGGGATGGTGTAGTAATTTGAGATTTCAAGCACTTTATTGCAGCAAACACACAAAGCTAATGGTAGTAGACAACTTGAAATAAAAACATAGAAACATCAATAAACTGAAGGAATAATAAAAAATAAAAAACAATAACGGAGAAACTTGATTGAGGTGTATATACCTTCTTATATTTCAATCCCTGACCAACAACTCGGTTAGACGACGCAAAGATCAATTTAGGAATAGAAACGGAAAAACAGCAGCAAGCCTGATAAATGAGAAATAAACCATAAGTATCATGAAAACAAAAAGAATGAATCAACCGAGAAACATAAGACAATGATCTAAAAATCAACGCTACCTCCACTTGAGCTGATCCTAGCTCCTCCTGAATCTAAGGGTCTTTGACAAGTTGTGAGTGTGCGGAATTGAATTTGCAGTTTAGGAATTCTTGGAGCAGTGAATTAAAGGGTCGGTGATGTTTGACGGAGTTGAAGCGATGAAGTTTCTCGAGCTTGAGAAAATTTTTGTGTTTGGAATGCGCGCGAGTTTCACTTTCAATTCTCAATTTGCATATGCAATTCATTATTCATTCTCAGTCTTGCCGACTTTGAATTACTCGTTAACACTCCTCCTTAATTCGGATTTGGTAAGATGAAGTTGTTCTCTTGAGGCTTCCAGTTTGATGAATCCAAGTGGTTTGGTCAATCCATCTGCGATCATCTCAGTGGTTGGGACTTGCTGTATCACTAGTTGCTGTTTTGAAACAAGCTCTAGCACATATTGAAATCAAACTTTGATGTGTTTGGTGTTTTCATTCAACTGTGCCTCTTTACTTATAATTACAGCCCCAGAGTTGTTGTTCTTCAGAATTGGAGCGCGGATCTTTATGTGGAGGTTGAGTACCAGATTGGTTAGCCATCGTAACTGTTTGGCACATCTATTAATCGCCACGGATTCAGCTTTGGTGGTGGACTGTGCGACTACGGGTTGTTTCTTTGCAGACCAACAGATTGGGTTTCCGTACATTGTGATTACATATCCCAAGGTGGATTTCTTGTGGACTAGTGATTTGGCATAATTGGCATCCGCCCAACCGCAGATTCCGTCGTTTGGGTCAGTAGTCTGTGTGTACATAATCCCCATTGTCTTAGTCCCCTTCACATATCTGAGCAAGTGTTTCACCGACAACCAATGCGCTTCATTTGGACTGCTTGTGAATTGCGCCAGTAAGTTCGTCACAAAGGTTATGTCTGGTCATGTATGCAAGGCTAAATAGTTGAGCATTCCGACTGCCTTCTGGTAGAGCTTCTGATGTACCAAGGGCTCTTCGCTAGCTACAATCTTGTGCAGGTTCATTGGTGCCGGCACTCTGACTGGATTCGCATTGTTCATATTGAATTCATATAGGATCTTCTCAGCAAAGTCTGTTTGATGGATATGGACGGAACCATCCTCCTTCCAGTCAAGCGTATAGCCAAGGTGCTGCGCAGGTTGCTCTTGAACCTTGATGGTGTACGTCTTCTTCAGCCTGTCCAGCGTTTTCATTACCGCGGTTCTGAACAGCCTGACAACCAAACCGTCGTCAACGTGCATGTGAATGAACTGAGAACGGTCGTTGTTGTAAAACAGTGATTTGTCGAGCGGAGAAGAGTCAAATCCCATCTGCGTGAGCGTTCCAACTAGGTACTTTCGCCACTGTCGAGGCGCCTGCTTTGTGCCGTACAGAGATTTGTTCAAGCGCCACACCCAGTTTTCCTTTCCTTCCTGCTCGAACCCGTCAACTTGCGACACATAGACCGGTGCATCAATTTCCCCATAAAGGAAAGCCGTTTCGACATCGAATTGGAAAACCGCCCACCGTCTATTCACCGCCACCAATAACAGAAGTTTGAATGATTCATTCCGGGCCACCGAAGCATAAGTGTCAAAATAGTGAAGCATGTGGACTTGGTGATTACCAAAACAGACCCAGCGTGCTTTGAAACGGAGAAGGTTGCCAAACTCATTCTTCTTTTGAGTGAGCAGTCACATACCACCGATTACCTTATCATCGCCCGGCGGAGGTACCAGGGTTCCCGTATTTTTTTTCATCAAGGGAGCAAAATTCCTTGACCATAGCTTCTTCCCAGCCACGTCATTCAGCCAAATTGTTCATGGCCTCCTTGATTGTCACCGTCTCCGTTAAAAAGACGTACTCAGGCAAATCAAACTGAAGGAGCATTAGCGAGTCGGGGGGATCATCAACCGCAGGAGGAACGGGATCAGACTGGCGATGGTGTAGATTTGCCCGGCGCAACACTCGCACTATATTCTTTGGGTCAATGGAGCTAGAGATTTCTTTACTGGGTCGAACCGTGTCCGGGACATAGGTCCAGTTCTTTGCTAATGCGGCCCCAGTTTTGCGTCTAGACACGGTACCATCTGTTGCAGCGACTGACGTGGACGAGGGAATAGGCTGGGGTGGTGGTGAGGGAACAGGGGAGGGGACTGGCTCAGTGGGGGTAGTCGACTTGCGATGTTGGTCATCAGGAGGGGGGGATCTATCCAGTGGAGGAACCAAACAATCGGATGATTTCACCATTGGTTTACCTGGTGTGTACTTGATTGAGGCCACGTCCCTGGAGGATTTGTGGGAGGATTTTTTCGGTTCTAGGACCGCGTTGGGGAGCGTATCGAGAAGTTTGGTGATAGCATTGGGAGAGTTGTATGGAAAGACGAGCTTAGATGGTCTGTAATTGCGGCTGATCACTACATGTCGGCGTGTGGGATCAAAGAACCGTAAGGCATCCAAGTAGGGCTCATAGCCAAGACAGATCAGGGGACGCAATGATGTTGAGATCTTCGAGGGGGGTTTGTGGGATACATAGACTTTTAACCCAAACGGAATCATTTTGTTGATGTCCCGAACCGGTTCAATTAACAGGTTGAGTTGGGAAAGAAGATTTACTGGCAAAGACCAATCCAGCGCTTTGGAGGGAAGTATGTTGATGAGTGTTGACGCGTATTTGGCCGCTTCATCCCAGTAGTTGATGGGCACCAACGATTGCGCAAGTAAGCAGCGCATCTTTACCAACAGAGTCTGATTAAAATGCTCAGCGAGACCATTTGTTTGAGGGCTGTTGGCTGGACCCGCTTCAACGGTGATACCTAGTGTGTTCAAAGCAGAACGAAAAGCGTTGGAATTAAATTCCCCTCCTCGATCTGTATGAATCATTGCAGGGCACTTACCCGTCTTATTCACTATTTCATTGATATACGACAGGATCTTTGATTCCGACTCGGACTTGTTTTTCATAAGATAAATTTGATTAAACCAGGAGTAATAGTCAATAATGACCAGAATGTATTTGAGAGAGGTTTTACTCGGGGGCAAGATTTGAAGTACGTCCATGTGCAACGTCTTAAAGGGCCGGTTGGCCGTAGGAAGTGGGTTGTTATGCGGAATTCTCTGAAGCTTGCATTGTATGCATACTTCACAGTTTTTTGCTGATTGTTGAGAGTTGGCTGGCTTGATTTGATGTAACTGGAGAAATTTCTTCAAGTACTTGTCGGAGGGATGACCAAGGAGTATGTGATAATCTAACTCCAATGATGGTTCGCTAACATGCAGGACATAGTTTGAGGATATTGTCCTAGGCGCAAAACCCTGGTACAGATTTCCGACCCGAGGGAAACGGTAAATCACTTTTTGACCCAGTCGAATGAGGATTAAGCGGTTCTTGAAAATCACTCGGAGTCCATGATCCTCGAGTTGAGACGCCGAGATAAGATTCCTGGGGCCATTGGGAGCGTAATACACAGGATAGATCATTGTTCCGCCAAGGTTATACTTCCCAACATGAGTAATACTGATTGATCCGGAGTACGTATTTATAGCTTTATTGACGGGTTTTGGGTCAATCAACAAGTGGAAATCGCATAGGGTAGACTTTGATGCACCTGAGTCAAAAATCAGGGTTGTGTTTTCCGGAGAAGTCGTGATTCCGCTAGCGTTCACTTCATCAACATCATCAACTAACATAAAACCCGTGTCGTCCGGATTTTCAATGAAATATTCATCGTCCTCCTGGTCTTGATTGCAGTCATCTTCATCACCATTGTCAACAAGATTTGCCTGGCCAGCCATGTGCTTAGCCCACTGAGCATTGAACATTCTTGCAAATTGTTCTTCCAATTCGCCTTGCTTGTTTGGCGCTGGTTGTGTTGACTTGACTCCTCGGAAATTCCCCCTAGATGAACTCCCGCCCCTGTGATTACCTCGAGAACTGGAAACTCCACGATTTGATTGGAATCCTGAGGACGGGAGGGCAGGTCGTTTACCAAACTTTCTAGACTGATTGGTGTGAAAGAGAGTCTCATTTTGCTTGCTCATAAGTCGCGTATCTTCAATTAACAATTGATCATATACTTTTTCGAACGTCAAGGGGTTCAGATTGTACAGTGATTGGATCAGCGAGGTCATGGATTTGTCTTGATTGAACGACCGGAGAAGTAAAGCAGCCGCTAGACCCGTGAACATTGTCATAAAATCTGGGTTGTTGGTGATTGTCGTTTTCAGAGAGGTGTAGTGGCGACGAAATTCGGATAGATGCTGCGCCATCAACGTTTTGGAGTTGGACAATAGATTGATAAGGGTGAATAGCTTATCGCACAAGGTCAGTACTGACTTTTCTCCGCAGGCTGTTGATAACGCCTTAAACGCAGCGTAGATGTCCGTATGCGAAGCAATTACTGGGTGTAAGTCTCTCGAGACTGCATCGTACAGCTTGTTCTTTGCCCAGGCCGACATCTTACGTGATTCAGGGGTGTCCTTATTTGTGGTAAACCAGGTCACGTTCATGAGATTCTCATATCCCTTGGCGATAACAATATTTTTGAAACAAGTTCTCCATGTGGCCCAGTTGTGCCTGGTCAACTTCTTGAATTTTGATTGTGACCGGCCCCCATCACAACTATCAAATGAATCCCCCATGCTGCTTGGTAACCTAAAATCTGCGAGTGTTTCTAACTTTAGTCTTATATGTTGTGTAGCCAAGTGTTGCCTCTCGCTACCATTTAGTAATTTGAGATTTCAAGCACTTTATTGCAGCAAACACACAAAGCTAATAGTAGTAGACAACTTGAAATAAAAACATAGAAACATCAATAAACTGAAGGAATAATAAAAAATAAGAAACAATAACGGAGAAACTTGATTGAGGTGTATATACCTTCTTATATTTCAATCCCTGACCAACAACTTGGTTAGACGACGCAAAGATCAATTTAGGAATAGAAACGGAAAAACAGCAGCAAGCCTGATAAATGAGAAATAAACTATAAGTATCATGAAAACAAAAAGAATGAATCAACCGAGAAACATAAGACAATGATCTAAAAATCAACGCTACCTCCACTTGAGCTGATCCTAGCTCCTCCTGAATCTAAGGGTCTTTGACGAGTTGTGAGTGTGCGGAATTGAATTTGCAGTTTAGGAATTCTTGGAGCAGTGAATTAAAGGGTCGGCGATGTTTGACGGAGTTGAAGCGATGAAGTTTCTCGAGCTTGAGAAAATTTTTATGTTCGGAATGCGCGCGAGTTTCACTTTCAATTCTCAATTTGCATATGCAATTCATTATTCATTCTCAGTCTTGCCGACTTTGAATAACTCGTTAACAGATGGTTGCCGCTGGGTTGACCCTGAGGACTCCTGTTTACCGCTGGTTGATTCCCCTTTGGGAGGCGGACCATGAACAGATTCCAATCCTCCGTTGCCGCAAGCAGGTTCGTTCTGCCTATCTTCTTCTCGAGGATGCAATGAGTCCCGATTGCTTGTTCCTTCAGCACTATCATGACTTCCAAGTCCTCCGCCGCGCACACTTGCATGAAGTGCTTCTTGGTCCGCAAGTGTACCCTGAGGAGTGCCTTGCTGGAGGGATCCAAGGTCTTTCTTTTGGTACTGCCGTTTAAATTCTCCGGGCGGTACAAGTTCTGATTGGGAGGACCTAGTAGAAACACTTGAGGACAGTTTGAAAGGGTCGCCTTGTCTACTAGACAACGACATATTCTGGGTACTAACCAGTGTTAACGATTAAACTCTCTGCAGGAGTGCCTTTTCTGAAATCTGGGTGGCGGAGAGGTAACAGATTGGAGGTAGTTCCTTCTTGTTGAGCACGCTTGTATTCCGCGTCCAACTCTTCACACTCCGATCCAACAAAGCCTATTTGTTGATTGCCAACGCTGAAGTTTTGCGCTGAAGCCTGAAAGGTTTGGTTAGGTGGCGCTTTGTACACTTGAGCTGTGCAACTATAAGACCACTCTGGTGGTGGCGGTGGTGCTAACACGGTGGGACCAGATGGCTGGAACAAGTCCTAAAAGGCTCTGGTGAATGCAGCCTCTCTGGTGAGTTTGGTACCCCCAAATTGGAATTTGTAGGGTGCAATAGGTTCGCTATGTACTGAAGATGGCTTCCAAGCTCCTTTGGTAGTATTCTTGAAAAACTGGTCCAAAGAGGTTTGCTTGGACGACACTACGAAAAGCCTTGAATAAACAAAACAGTACCTTGAGGTGCAGACAACACTGACACTCACTGATGGTGATGATAACCAAGAGATTGGTGAAATGATGCGGGCCTAGGGCTGCAAATGCAATAGAATTGAAAGATGGGGTGCTATACTGCGATATCAAAAGGCCAGAAACACAAGTTCAGCACTCTGCCAGGAAGTGAACCACCAAAAAACTCAAACAGGAAAAACGGGTAAAATAAGCCAATGAGGCCCCCAAATGTCAGCGTAGACCTCTTCTTTGGTCTACAGTGAATGCTTGGAGAACTCTTTCAAGAGTATTTGAGGAAGGTTCAGCCGGAACCAATAGATCAACTGATACGGATCTATGAAATAACCACGCCTCTTGATCCACGAGAGGGGCTGATAGACACCGTCTACCTTAGAGCGCAGCTCTAACTAGCTAAACAAGGAGAAGTAAATGACTAAAGAAACGAGAAAAGACTTACTGATTGAATGTGATAGTAAGTCTTTGAAGAGATAATGGGATAAGAAGAAGATATAAAGGGAAAAGGATGGAGATAAAAGCCCCAATCACTAAGATGATAGTAATGTTTGACGGGCGTAGTAATCTCTGGGGTCCTTCTCTCTGAAGGACTCAGTCTTTATGTCAGCCAGTCTGCTAGTACTACCAGTATAACTTAACAAGTAGAACAGCGCAGCTGACTAACTAACAGGAACTAGTCAAGAAGACATAGTTCCCCTGAGCACTAAGAATCATTCCCATAGATGGGATTCAGGAAGCCAATAGGGCGGGTTTGGGCCGCCCGCGGGCCTGCCCAAAAGAGCCCGGAACCTAATCGGTCTGGTCGGGCCGGGAAAAAACAACCCCAAGTGATGCCGAACCCAAATCCAAGACCGACTCATTGAGCCCGCGGGCTGCCTGCGGGTAGCCCGTCGGGTTTGGTGCTTGCCGGGCACAATCATACTGCCCGTGGGCACCTTGGGCTGCCCGCGGACAGCCCGTTGGGCATTAAGAATTGCAGTCAAATTGTGACTTATGCAATGAGCATTGTCTCTTGAGAATTGGTCATAGCGCTGGTTACAGCCACAGATGCGGGACGGGTGGCAGGGGCGTTTGAGACTGGGTCGTCCACTAAGATGCCGGCATCGCTTCCCGGGTCTGGGGCTGGCTTTGGTGCAGGTGGTCTGCTTTGAGGTTCCATCACATTTGCCAATTGGAAGTTGTTGACGCGGCGGCGGGGTACTTGAGGGCAGCGGGGTACTTGAGTTTGCTCCGGAGCTAAAATGCAAGACCTGGACTGTACCACCCAGTTGGACCCCCCGGGGGGCAGAGCCCGAAGGGCGCCCAACAGGCTGCCCAAGACTGACCCGAACCCGCAAGCTGCTTAAACGGGTCGGTCCAACTTCTGGTTTTTCTCACAAAGCCATGACCAAAACCGGCCCAAACCCAATCGGGTTCGGGCTGCCCATCGGTAACCCGGCCCAATTGGCATCCTGAGATGGGATCATAGATCAAGAAGTACAAATGTAGTTATGGCCAAGGAGTACCGGATACTTAACTCCTCGGAAGAATGGTCTATGACATCTATATAATGAAGTCGGCTATTGAGTGTGCCAACTCAGACTTACTAAGCCCAACCACCTTACTATTAAAACATAGTGATTGGGGCTTTTCCATTTTTCCTCTCTCTTCTCTTGCTCTATCTCTTATCTTCTTATCCATTGACTTCCTCGAGTTCTCCATCCTATCTCTTTCCTATCAACCGTAACAACTATTAGTCCAATAGTTGTTACCTCTTCGACCTTCCTCTCATACATCTTGATAGCATACTCAGTGAGTATCCTATCCTATATAGTGTTCTTCTTCTTTCGAACCTCTGTCTGCAGCAAAGAGTTGTTCAGCTCCGGGCTGCCAGCCAAGTTATCTATAGATCACAGCGTGATACTGTAGTTTTTCTTATTCATCCTAGTGTCACATACAAGATCTAGGCTCAAACTTTAAATATCTGTACTGACTCGCAGTGTCAGCGTATTCATATCCTAGGAATTACTCAGTTGAAGTAACTCCTAGGAGTTCTCACTTGCTACTAATACCGTACTGCTAGAGGTATCTGAGCACTTTGGTTCTTGGTACCAGAGGTATCTGAGCACTTTGGTTCTCAGTAACTTTAAGCTAACTGTCTCTAGCTTAATCTTTGTTAGGATATGGGTACTGCGGAGCTGTACTACGCTCCTGACAGAATGCCTCGGTACTTACCCTGAGATTCCAAGAGCGCTTGCATGTCGTTTTGCAAACAGTGGATATTACATTTGTCAGCCTCTGTGATGCCAAGGGCTAGTACCTTTTAGCTACACAAGGTGATAAAGGTTCAAAATAAGGGTAGAGTAGGATAATTTCACGTATAAAAGTAGTAGGAAAGAAATAAAAAGAATATAATTCTTTTTTATAGAGGGGCCTGCTGGCGCAGGGGTGTTTGTAGGTGCCCTCTAAATCAGAGATCTGCTAAGCAGGGTGGTATCTGATTAAGCAAACAATGGGTTTCTGCGTAACAGAAGGTGGTACCAAAGTGCTTTTCCAATTAAGGAACCAGAATGGGGACAGAAGGATAAAAGAAGTACTCACTATTGCTTCTTTTAAGCCAAAAAGCCACGTAGGGGTGTGAAGTAGAGCTTCTGGGTAGATTGGTAGGTTTCTGCGCAGGAGCTGGACACTTTGAAGGGTTGGTTGAAGAAGGAACACCAAGAATAAAACAGGCAAACAGGGCAGAGTAACTGAAATAGGACAGGACACGGCGTAACTGATTGACTGTAATACTAAATGATGATGATGAACAACATTTGGCGTGGAAAGAGGGCTCTATAGATACTAATTTCACTCATAGTAGAGGACCTTTCCTGCCTGTGTGCTTGTAGTTGCTGAATTTCAGCGCAATGTGGCCAATTTGGGAGATTGGCACTAACAAGGCTCATCCCAATGGCACTTCTGGTCATTATTTCAGCGTCACAAGTGCTTTCCATGACCTTAATAACCTATTTAGTCATTGTAACCAAGGTACATAGCAACACTGACGTGTGATTGTATCTGAAATGGGCCACAGATGACGGAAATGGGCCACAAATGGCTATGGCCAATCTTTAAAGGCCACGCTGGCTGTGTTAATCTTAGGTATTCAAGGTTTTTATTACTTAAACCTTGCAAATCCGTCATGTAGAATCTACCTGTACACTGGTTATGCTTGTACATACCTGGTAACTAGGTAATTGCCTATTTCCACGCATTTGGCCAATTTCCAATTGGATTGTATAATCCACGCGCGGGGTTGGAGGTTTAAACCTCAATTGGGCCTAACTCTCAAACTATACACAACACCTCAATTATAAGTCCATAATTGGTCCTTTCACATACAGTATGCATATATATCAAGTACCTACGTGTGTAATGTGCATCTGTGACACGTGGGTGTGGCCAATTCTTGCAAGTAATTGGTTCAAGGTGAAGGAGTAGGAATTTGGGGGTACTTCCAGTGAGGGACCCTACATTATTTTACATCAGGATTCAGAATATGATATAATATTCTAAGTTATCCTCAAGGTTTAGAAGTTATTCACACTTTCTGTAAAAAGTGGTTATTTATTTTAGTTCTAACTTATTTTTAAGGGTCCAGAACTTTGTTAAGGTTTTTTGGGTAAAAATAAGGTTACTAGTTATTATTCTTACTTTTATGTGTTACTATGGTTACCTTATGATTATTCCTTATTATGATAGTTATTTCATGTCTATTTGGTATCAATTATTAGCATATGTACTATTTTCAGGGTTTGTACATATGGTAATAATGTTGTTTTTATTTTTCATGTATTTTCCTTAATTCTTATATTACTAGTATTACTTTGTCAGGTTGTCTCTGACTTAGTAGCAAGCTGACAACATTAGCTGGGGTTAAAGAGGCTGCAGTGCTGGAGGTAGTATTGTTATTAGATATTAATACTATCAGCAAGCCGGAACTAGATAAGTAAATGGCCCTCTGGCAGGCCTTGGGGTGGAAGGCACTGAAAAGGGTAGCAGAACTGCTGAACAAGAAGCAACATTGCAGGGAGTTTTTGGCCAAGTGTACAGAATGGCAGTTGAACAGTTTCAGGGAGACATGCTTTGAGATGTTGGACACAGTTGAAGAATGCTGTCCAGCCCACTTACCAAGACAATTTTTGTAGTTGTGTTGTGGTGGACATTGTGCTGAATGAGCAGCGATGAGCGATGAAATATTAATCTGCAATTATTATTCTCTTGCGCAAAAGTTGAGGATAAAGAACGTGTAAGTTGCTTCAGGCAGGGAAAGGGTTTGACTTGTGAAGAGGAGAGATGGGGGGATACACAAATGTAGAGAAGCAAGTCTTTAAGTCCTTTGCGCTCTCCAGGGCCCCTTGGGCAAGGTGGACTTAGCAGAGAAGTCGAGATTTTGAACCTCCCTTGAGAATCACCACCGGCAATCTGGGGAGGATCACGGGTGGTCTGGTGTTCACCCCAACCATTTTTTCTCCTTTTTCTTTGTTGTCGTCACTGGGTTGTCAAGTTGATAATGACTTTTTACATGGTGCTATCGTGCATCTCTTTTTTTTCTTAATTTCCCAATCAGAATTTCTCTGGCCCGTTTCAGTTATGCCATTTGGACCAGCTCAGCTGTGGTCATTGTAGGAAATTCACTTGGAACTAGAGACAAAACCGCAATGGGGGTACCCAGCGCCCTCTGTTTGATTTCGACTTGAACAAGCCTGCTGCAGAGGTGGAGATTTCTGGGGATCATGCTAGCTGTGTTCAACCCATTGCATCTTGTGCAGATTTCAAGTCAACTGTTGGTGTGCAAAGTATTCCAATTGAACCGCCGGTCATAAACCCCATGAAGGAAGTCAATATAGCAAGTACTTTGCCGCTCCATAACAGCTGACGCAAATGTCAACCAGACCATGTCTCACCACTGGAAAGGTTTCTAAAAATCTTTGATGTATATTCTCCCTTTAAAAGTGGATTGAGAAATGTGAATGAATTTTCAACAAGATTTCAAATAGCCCATGCAAAAAATGAACGGCCACACATTTGGCGGAAGGAAACGGACACTGCACAGAGCAGCAATCAATTTGGGCAAAGAACCAATCAAGTGGACGAACTGCTGAATGTGAGCAATTGGAATTTTGTTGTAGTTGACCAAGAAAGACAGCTTTTGAACAATGGCAATGGATTTGTTCAACACCCAGAAACCAAGAACTTTTTTGACTGTCTCAAGCACACCAAGGGAGATAGTGACGCGCACAGTCAATTTTGGATTCCAAGAAAGGAACTGCACTCACTTTTCCCCAAATTCTGTTCCTCCAGGCATAAGCTCCTTTTTCCATTGCATACCAACAAAAGGGTCAAAAATAGAATATTATGTCAAACGGTATTGGACATCTCAAACACAAAGATTCAACTTGATAAATATTCCTTCTTCTCAAAAAACCTTCTTCAAAACATGGAGAAAAAGTTACGCCTCAGGCTCAATGGGGATGAAAGTGAAGAATCTGAACAGAAATTGTCTAGGCTAATGGTTTACATAGATGAAGTCACAAAAGTTACACAATTCTTGATTTTAATCTATTTAAATTATTCAATGAGCACCCTAAGGGCATCTTAAACCCAAAGGAGATTGAAGATCTCACAACTTTTATGACCAATTTTTGGTTTGAAATTGAACAAAGTGACCTTTCTGACAGGTATCCTTGGACAAAAGACATTCACAATCTATTTAAAATAGAACTATCAAGTTATTGGCCAGTGTGTTATTCCATGAAGTCCTTTCTTTATAGGGATTCTTGGAGGTTCTTCAATTCTTGGGTTGACAAATATGAGAAGGAAAAAGAATTTAAAACTTTGCAAGAGAGAACAGCTTTAAATGAAATCATGAACAAGATCATTTATTTTTCCGACTATGAAACTTTTGCAGAATCTGTCAAAAATAACCACAGGATCAACAAGAGTAGTACAAGTTAGAAAAATTGGTTCTTGTCTCTCCCCACATTTTTTTCAATATAATAATGGATTGGGAAAGTATAGAATTCCTTTAGGATTTCCTATTTTCCATATCAGATACCTCAATTCATTTGCTTTTAGCCCATGCCAGGGATATTTGATGAATCCAATCCACGTTGGGCTGTAATCATATCCTGGTTTCTTCAAGATCCATAGCAGTTTAAGGTCATGCAGGACCAATCCACATCAGCATGATCTTGGGTCTTAAATCAAAGATACTAGCATATTTATCTTTGGCTTAAGACTGAGGAAATTGGGTTGACACAGGTGCACCTTGCGTAGCAGGGGCTGGCAACAAAAAAAATTGAGATTCATCCTGTTGCAATTGAGGGCGTTTTTGGCAGGATTGAGAAATTGATAATATTTGATCATCCATATAGTTGGTGTAATGAAGCACGTAGAGAAAGAAAAGGTCTCGGATGAGCTGCTGCCGTTCAGAATACTTGCGCATTTTTGATTTGATCTGGTGGTGTTGGATGGTGTGTGTCGTGAGGTGATGATGGGTGACGGTGTTGGTGGAAAGGTGTTGATGAGATGGTGTCATTGAAGACGGAGTGCCCAGGACAACCAGCTCAGCAAACGTGAACGTGATGACACCGTCTGCTGATGCTTAAAATTAAGTCAAAAATTTACGCTTTTTTGCTGATGTCACGTAAAATTTTACTGATGATGGCCTTATGTGAACCGGGCGAATGTGAACCCCCCTAATACATTTCATTTCTGCCTTTGAAGAATCTAAGTTCCCTTTGAAGCTCATGCACCCAAATTTCCTGTTACATAGCCTGGTGTTTTCCTGGGAAGAAGAAAAAACATTCATAAATCTCAAATTGAGGGCCCCTCGTAAAACAGCAGAAATAGTATTATGAAAAGGTATGACTCATGAGAAAAAGAGGAAACGAAAGCAAATGTCTACATGTCTAAATCTATGATGTGTTTCGAGGCTGAACGGGTGTATCCGTTTGTGACGACTGTGATCAGCTAACAGCATGGCTTCGGGCCTCGGCCAAGGCCTGAGTGGGACTTGGGCATGTGCCCAGATCCGTGGAATCGTGCCCCCTTAGAATGGGTGCAACTGATCATGCTCCGGTGGCACAGTGCCAAGCGAACTTGGCTTTTTGCCCAGCTAACGAGCAACACCTTGTCCAACACCAGCAAGCATTTGTTAACCGAACAGGTCAGCGTTCTCATCATTGCTAGTACATACATATTCACATAGCGTGGAATTTCATGAGTATAAATACACATTCTTCATCCCATCCACCCGCGCGCCTATCTTGAGCCGGCATGGTTGAGCGGTAGTTTATACGCGACGCGTGTTTTCGGCTTGTCTCCGTATGCAATCTACACGCATCGGTTCAGGTTCAGCACGGCTGGATGGCAGCAAAATAATACACACCCGATGAAGCACCTGAATACAAATCACAAGCACTGCAGAAGCTCTCTGCAGTCACTTTAATATTAGCCTGATAGAAAATCTTCACCGGCGGGATGCACTAATCCATCTTGGTCTTGGGTCTATAGCGTATCACTCGTTAGATTAGATGAATTGGTGCCGGCGCTGTACAGCTCACCTCAATATTCACCATCGTTTGAGAACACGCAGCAAGCACAGATTGACACTTGCTGCACCTCATACGCTTATTAGCGCTTATTTATACCTCTCTCGAGTCTCGACCCTTACAGCTACAATTTCCTTTTCCCAGGCCACGTGTTTTGGCCTTTTGCTGTGGCCACGTGGAATTAACTGTGGAATCCTGCCTTCGAGGTAAGCTTACTCCGAGGTGAGCATTCCCACTCTCAGGCATTCCAGACTCCAGTAGGGCTGGGCCCCGACCGCGGGTTACTCGGGTATACCCGAGTATCCGACCCAGTCGGTCGGAGCGCGGGGATTTTTTTGGCGAAAAATATCCGGTCGGGTATGTCGGGTAGCAGCGTCGGGAAGAGACGCCATACCCGACGGAGACCGACATGTTATTGCATGTGGGAAGGGGGGAAAGTGAGAAGGAAAAAAACAAAGGAAAAAAAAAACAACGAAGTTGAATCACAAAAAAAAAAAGGGAAGAGAGAATTATGGCACGGTAATGAATCCGGTGTCGCATTTTTTCCAGCGACACCCGGTCGCTACACTTTTGCGCGACATGTAACAGACTCAAAATTACAAAATCATGATGCGACAGACCAATTGTCGCATCATTTTCTGGTCGGTCGCATTACAGCATGATCTTGTCGCATCACTTTCTTTTTTGTCGCATCACACTTTCTGTTTTGTCGCATCACGTTCTGCTTTTGTCGCATGACTTTCTGTTTTGTCGCATCACATACTTTCTGTTTTGTCGCATCAGTTTCTGCTTTGTTGCATCACTGTCTGGCTTTTTGTATAACTTTTCCATGTCTGTTCGTGCTATCCTCCTGCCTCAAGAATCACTCCTATAAATTTCAGGCAATGGAAGTTTGTACTTGCTCAAAATGTTCCATCCATTCCTTTGCTCATCCTGATGGAACACAAGTCAATGGACAACTTATCTCAAAGCGAAACCTCCTCAAGCACGCAAAACTTGATCAAAACAAACTAATCCCAGCTGTCTCCAATCCAGAGCCATCCGTCTTCAGTAACGACTCTTTCAAGACATCATCTACTACATCTTCTGATTCAATCCCTTTTCAACTCACCCCTAGCAGTGTGTTGATTCTTTATCATGTTTCCATTTGAAATTGATCACTGATGTACTTTCAAAGTTGCAATGCTTGTTTCAATTTTTATAATTTGAAATGCCTGCATACAGAGATGGCAACTCCGTGCTTCCTACAAATTGAAGCGTAGTAACTATAGAGAACTTAGCCCGGCTAGCCTACAGAATCAATATGGCTCCCGTTGCTTGCCTGATGTGGTGCGGTATGTGTAATTTGCTGCCTCCATAACGTTGCCAAGGCCTATTTATGCCAGCCATGCATTTACATACATAAATACTTATGGGGGCACTAATTTGCTGCTAACAGTGCGCTTGCCCTATGTGGTGCTGTATTATATTTTGCGGCCTGAAGGCTGAATGTCGCCAAGCCCATTTAAGTCAGCCGTAGATTTTATGTGCACTGATTTGTGGGTGATGCGCTGCACAGTGCTGTAAAGGAAGGCAAAATTACACCCATTCAGGTATATATTTGCGTATGTAGGGTAAGAAAAAAAATAGTGGCTGTCATAGTGCCCCAGATGCTGCGACAGCAGGAGATGCCACGACAGCAGGCCATAGATGCTGCGACAGCACCTGAGATGCTGCGACAGCGGCTGAGATGCTGCGACAGTGGCTGAGATGCTGCGACAGACCCGTGTGGGGAGTCACTGTTGCCGCAGCTGGGGTTGGATGCGGGCAAACACGTCATGCGTGCGACCGGGTGTCGCATTACTGTATGCGAAACCGGATTCCGCACTGTGTGACCCGTTAGGCGTCATTGGAGTGGCTGCCTTCCTTGTATGGGGCAGGGTCAACAGTACCAATGGTGCGGTACCACTCCTTGAGGCAGAGGAGGTGTTTGATCAACTCTGAACTGAGACTGGCCCGCTGGGGGCCAACAATTGCTTTGCACTTGGAGAAAACTTGCTCGGAGGGTGCACTGGTGGCAGGAATGGCAAGGTAGCATTGTGCCATTGCTGCCAGACTGCGGCGCTTCCATCCTCATTCTTTGAAAGGGTGTGTAGGCTAGAATGTTGTGCAGTATGCTGATCGCTGTCTGCACCCGGTGGTGCGCTTGTTGCAGCCCTACGCCACGTGACTCAGGACAGGAGACAAAGCACGAGTCTGTGTCGCCATATATAATCTGCAGTCCCAGCTTTGTAAGTATTGAAGCTGCTACAGTTAGGCACCACCTGCCACACAGAGTAACAGACGCTGCACACCCTGGGCTGTACATAGGTGAGTTCTCATAGCCCAGTGCTCCATATATGCTGTTGGCTAAGACTTTGAGGGAGTTTCCATGCGCGGTGCGCTTGCCTACTCGCATTCTCTCCTTCATAAGAGTATCGCATGCTCTAGGGACAGTCGACTCCAGTTTCTTAAACGGCTTGAGCTTGCGGTGGGTTTTGTTGAGTAGCTTCAATATCAGCGGGCTGAGGCTTGGTAGGGGGATTGCTTGCTGGTAGAGGGCGCTCTTTGGCCATCTTGCATGGAGGATTCGGAGCCTTGGGCAATCAATCCTAAAAAAAAAAAAAAAGGAGCCAAGACCCTTGCTGGTGCTGAACTGCCGGTCCCCGACGGATATACCCGATATCCGACGGGTACAGGTCGGGAGGCCCATTTCAAGTACCCGATCCCGGGTATACCCGCAGGGGATCAGCGCGGGAGGCCTTGAGGCTGTCGGGTATCACCCGGGGCCCAGCCCTAGACTCCAGTTCCCCAATCTTTAGACAGAGTCACAGACATCGATGATGAGGAGTCGAAATGACGTGGTGGTGAGCCCTGAACTGTCATACATATCCAAGTTCCAAGCAGTCGCCTTTATCATGTCATGTATCTCTCGCTGCCAACAGTTGCCAACCTTTGCCAACAAGTTGAACTTGTTAAACTCTATTGCTCTAGCCTCTCTCTCTCTCTCTCTCTCTCTCCTTACCTGGTATCAATTTCCGCAGTGTTGAATAGTTCTCAAGCTCAGTGGACCGTCAGTCCTTTGGTCGATGGAGTTTCCAAGTTCCAACCAACCCTCTTGACGCTCTTAAGTCCGCATGTAGTTGATTAGTTGGCCATGACCTCACCGATATAGTACAATCCTTCGGCCATAGCCTCAAACATACACTCATCCTGTCCACTCACGCAGATCACCGCCAAATACCAATCTCCTTACCCAAGCCCTTTTCCCATCCCCTCGGAAGCTCTCACCGTCGCTGTCTATCGGCCGCCTTCTTGAACAGCGCAACAGTCTCCAATCTCTGAACTGGTGCGACCCATCCTCTGAGACTCCCAAAGTAGATTGTCTTTCTTTTTCTCCCCTGTATCCTCCTGTATTACAAGGATTTTCGGATCCTAGGTCCCCGTGCTCAGTGCTGTCATCAGATCTATCCTCGAGAGCTGATTGTAGGGACGTTCGCAGATCATCGTCCTACATATATTGAGAAGCTTTCGAAGCCCCTCCGATCCTTACGGACTTCCAGCTGGAAAACTTCCATCATCCTAGAGGCAGAAGCAGATTGGAGTCGAGAATGGTGCATCATCAAGCCTCTCGGTCCGGGAATCAGCGCTCCCTCATGAAAAATGCGCGGTCTTTTTTTGTCAACTTAATCTCCCACTCACAACACGCATCAGACACAAAGGAGGATGAACCGCAGTATCAAACTCCCCAAGATGAGCCTCAGCCAGAAGAAGCTGCGGTTGAAACGATAAGCCACCTACCCCCCGACTACGAAATCGCAATGCAAACGACATCTCACCTGCTCAACCTGACCAACGCGCCAGACGAGTGAGTAGCACACATGCTCTTATTACGCATCACTTGAATTCCCTCGCCATTGCTAACTTGAACATGATTTTGCCCGTTCGCATGCTGTGCTCATCCGCAGTTTGCAGGAACGACTGGCATGCTCGGCGACCGAGAGGAGGAGATCAATACTATTTGACAGCACGAATAATATCAACTCTACTCCCAGCTCATATGTATCTTCTCCACTAACGCCCAACCGACCCACTTTTCTCCTGCCTACTTCACATCATCGAGAAGAAACAGAAAGGATGCAAGTGACAGACGAGCGGCGGACCTTAAGGCCTAGTTCAAGTCGGCAAAGCTGCAACAGCAATAACTCTCGCTCAAGCAAGAGACCTTCGACTCGGAAATTCACGAAAGCCTCATCTGTCAGCTCTCTCAACTCCCATCGAAATGCCAATAATCCTCGATCAGTTTCTCGTAGAGACAGAGAATTAATCGCTGCAAAAAAGTCTTTGCCTATCTTAACGTAAGTGATTTACCTGAAACATACCCCTCCTATATGATTTCCTTATTTCTTATGACCTTCAAGAACCATGTTCCAACTGGATGACTGATTGGGCTTTGTTGCATTTCTGCTGGTATCATTATATTTCCGATACCATCCACACGTTTGGCACAAATGCGAACAGTAAATTTGATAAATCAAGCTCCACCTATCAAAATGTACCCCCCTTCTGAGTCGCTCTAGTGCACATTCAGTCTGGGTATCTTGTCAGATTCTTACATTTTCAAACCTATCCAGAATAGTACTTTCTTCCCTTCCTCACCCGCAAATGTGTGGTGAATCTTGCTTTGTTTCACCTGTAAATATACTACGAGACTTAACTTATCCTTGATCAACATAGCTCAATTCACTTACAATTTAATGTTTACCACGTATTAAATATGTATATGTGCTTGATTTTCTGCTAATAAATAAACGTATAAATTATTTTCCACTTCGATCTCACTCAATAATGTTCATACACCTGTATTCATGATTATCTTGGATTCAAGATAGCCAGTTATGTACATATGCCACAAGAAATAGGACGGTTCACGTTGGGCACTTTGACCATCTTTAACTGCAATTTTATGACACTTGTCATAGAATTTTCACTCAAACTTGACATGATCCCAATCTTCCCAAACATCGAGAGGTGTGAAAATTTCATGAAATTTTATGCATTAAGCTGGGTGTTAAAAATGGGTTTAAACATGTTTAAACATCGCGACCTGAACCGTCCTAATGGACCGATAAGTATTTTGAGTGGACAGTGGACACCCTCACAGCTGTTGTCTGAAATTGTCAATTTTGGAATTATATCTCCATCCCCGTTTCGAACCATGAGGACGCGCGCCCATAAGTTTGGAAATGTGGGCAATTCATGGCTAATCAACCAAAAAAACGAAAAAGGCGAGCAGAACAAGGAGGAAAACGGAAAACAGGCAAGATGAACATGACGAGATGAAGGAGAGTAAAGAGGAGAGGAAAAGGGAAAGAATGAACTAAATGAGGACGATATCAAGTTGAAGAGGGGCAGTGCTTAACCCCATCTCACTGCTGAAGCGGATTTAAAGATTGTCAGGGGTCCTCCAGGAGATTGTCTACATACTACATACCACTGCCATACGAATGGGTCTTGCCAGGCTGTACATCTATTATTCCTTGGCGCAATATTGTTGGAAACAACTTTGACATTCGGCTGTTCTCGACATGGAATTACGAAGAACTTGTCGATCAATTAACGCGCATGCCAAACACGCGGGCCAGAGTGGATTCTTGGTTTTTCCTGCATTTTGGGCGGCTATCGCGAAACCATTTTCGTAAAATATCTGAATCTCTTCAGCCTTTTCAGTAAGCACCAGTGCACCACATAAACAAAGTTAATTTTTCCCGTCCCGTAATTTATAATTGAAATGGGTGAAAGGATTTATAGGTGTCATACAACACAATACTTACAGTGTATGTTGTTTGTGAGGTTGGTTGGTTCGTCTCTCCAACCGCATAATAGTTAGGTAAATAGATTATCAGAGGCGCTTTAAAATCGTTACAGCCAAAAAAGGTGGGACGTTTGTGATAACCTAGGTCCGTGAAGCTACCGTTGACTGAGTTCGGAATTCTTTGGAAAGTTACATTTAGCAACATCAGAATGATGACATTATAAAAGGGGGTATGTATTAACCTCATCGCTGAAATTGCTCACTTGGGCATGTATCTTCCCCTAAATAACGGGAGTAGTGTCCTCGAATATGAAGAGTATAATGCTGTTCCGTTGGGATCTGTATATCGGCCTTTTAGCTACAGCTGATGCATCTTCTTTCATATTGCATGTAAATGTGTCGCAGACATGAAGCAACTTACATCTCAGCAAGGTGGGATCCGTGTTTTTCCCATCTGAGCTCTGGTTTGATCCCGAATTGTCAGCCAAAAGCAATTGCCTGCGCTGAAATTGATCTTAGTATAGGTTACTTACTGCGTCGACAGCGATGATGGCATCAATCTTCCTCTCTGGCTGTAACAAGGGATAGATTGGGATGGACTCGTTGATAAATCCACAATCGGCCATGAGGAGTGTATCGAGCATATTGTCTTGAAAACCTGGGCCATCATTTGTCGATTCTTGCCCCAATTGTTGGAATGTATTGGGCACCTGGTAGTGGTACAACATAGGCCAATTTGAGTGTCATTTGGTTTTCGTTATCATGAGCAACTTATGAACACACCTTTCCTTCAAAGTTATCATCATCGGTGAACTTGTCAATTACTTTCAAAGGCAGCGGCTTGCGGTCGTTGGGCGAGTCTACCATGGAATATATGTTACTGGATAATCCCATGATGAACCTGTCATGTAGATGCAACTCCTGTTAGACCACGAGCCAAGAATACTTTTAGGAAAATGTGTTTACAGACCCCGCATTGTCATATCCACGGACACAAGTGCCATATCCCCCGTTCAATTTTTGAGGAGAGCCCAGGTACTGCATCGGAATGGATGCATTTAGTCGAGGATGGAATACCCCAAACTCTTCGGCGGAAAACTCGTCTACACATTATTCAAGTTAGCATAGTTCTATTTCTGAGCATGCAAAATTTTCTAGAAGATCATTCCCAAACTCGAACATACAGATAGGACTATAAGGAGTGAAATCCTGTTTTATACCAGGCCGACTAGTGGCGATTGCAATGACGTAAGGCACTTCTCGATTTTTGTATGAGGACGTTTCCGCGATTGAAGACCAGAGTACGCCTTCGCCTTGGTATGGGTCTTCTTTAGAGGGGTCATCTCTTCAAGATGAAAATGATGCAAATGAGCCAAGGTCAGTTGAGCGGGCAAGATGAGGTTGCAAATGAGCCAAGGTCAGTTGAGCGGGCAAGATGAGGTTTGCAGACATCAATAGTATAGCAATATCTCACATGAATAGCCGAGAAAGCAGGCGGCCCCAAAAACTTTGTAATACCTAGTCAGCTGCTTAGCCATTTCACAGTCAATGTCCGATTGGGAGCATAGCTTACTCGACAACGTTTGTCGGGAAGCCCGCCTGTTTCTTCTTTTTGACTATTTTGTAAATCGTCCGATAATGTTTGGCCACGTTCCAATCCCATATATCATTTTGTTCGGACAAGCGCCACTTGGGAGTTAAGGACGAGATGGGAGGAAAATTGGAAGTGCCCTATGTAAAAGAGGAAACCATTAATCATGATTGCACTTGGGGGACAATCACACAGATCTTAGATGTCGAATTACCCACCCAAGCTCCCAACAGCCAACTTGCGCTACCAGAAGGATAATCGAATCAAATATTCAGAGAAGTCAAGAATAATAGGGTTCATCTGAATGTCGAGTAACTATTCACACACCCAGAAACCCCTACGGCGTAGTTGGAGAGCTGCAGAATACCACCAACTTTTGCAGCGTTCGCCCTCGGATTACTGCCATCAAATGCTTGAAGAATTGAGCCACTCAAGCAGAGTGCTCTCGCGCCTCCACCGCTAAGAGATAGTCCAAAATTTGGAAGGTTATCCCCCGCTAAGCCTCCCCTTTTCTCTGCTTGGCTCAAAAAGGACTCGATGTCGAAGTCTTTCAGTTTGACATTTTGCAGGTATTTCCGCCACGGATCAATCGACCTCTGCGCCTTTTGATTTACATAATCGCGCTCTACCTGGCTAAGTTCCGCCTAGAAAATTATGTGGGGTCGCAGAAACCGAAGTTATGACTTTAGTCTTATATCTTTGTTCATGATTTGGGATTACTTTTACCATTCCATTGATTAGTTTATTCGGTTCTCTGAGAAAAAAATGTGCAGGGCACTTATCGTAAACTGGCGCATAAGTTCCGGAAAGTGACGTGCTCATTGCGGGATCTCGGCGTTCTAGGACATGCGGAGCGGTCGATGCAGAGCTCTGCGTAAACAGTAGCGCGAAATGTACAATAATGACCAAAAATGAGGATGCCATTGCGCAGGCAGGGGAAGCGTGTTTCCTGACAAATTATTTGGAGATATAAACAATCACGGGGAAGGTGTGTTAATTCAAGCGTGGATGAGGATACGGAAACAGCTCTGGGCAGAGGTATCAAAATACATCAAAATTAATGTTTCAGTGATGCGAATGTTTCCTTCATGTTCTCGATGAAAGATCCGTTTGAACAGGTTACAGGCTCGATCAGTTTCAGGTTTTTACGCCTTGTGTTTGATCCGCAAATCAACCCATACATTTAAAGGCTATGATCCTCAATACATGTCGAAGTCGCGAAACACCATGAGCGGTCTAGACATGTTTTATTGGCATAAATTTCGTGAAACAAGCGTGAAGAAGTCATTTGTCAACTATAAAGGCTTTCCTTTTTTTCGGAGGCGTGGGGCCCTGGGGGCCCCCCTCCTTCGGAGGCCCTGCGGGGCGAAGGATAAAGGGGCTTCATTCAGTTCCTCGCCGTTCGGGTGGGGGGAGGGGCTAGCTTAACACAAGCCCTTCCCATCGGAGGGCCTGGTATCGCCAGGCGGGCGCGAAGCGCCCCTCGCCCTGCGAGGCCTCCGAAGGAGGTCGCTTCGCCGAAGCGAGGGGATTGTGTTAAGCTGGGGGGGGGGGCACTTCCCGAAGGAGCTGAATTTAATGAAGTCCCTTTGTTCCTTCGCCCCACAGGGCTCCGAGTCCCAAAGGAGGGCCTGCGGGGCAAAGGACAGCGGAGGCCCTGCGGGCCCTGTCCCCAACGCCTCCAAAAAACAAGGAGGGACTTCGTTATTAGCCAAAGGAGGCGCCGACAGGTGGTTTCCTAAGCTTGAGTGCATATCTCATTGGTCGTACATACTGGGTTGAGTGCTGTTGAGTGCATCCCAGTTTCAACAGGATCATACGCTCAACCCAGCTCACAATACTGGCCGTGAGTTTTCTTGCCCGGATAAGAATAAATAATCATCAATTATGATTGTGTTGGAGTGGCAGCTGAGATGAGGAGGAAGTATATGACGAACATGATGTTGAAGTAAATAATTTGCTGCTGTTGTTGCGTGAGGTTGGATGATGCGGTGAAAAGATAGGTAGTCAATGATGAATCCCGTTGCCGTGTTGCATGAATATTGTGAATTGAAGGTGGTTTGATTTTTTCCAAAAGTTGCCACAAATAAAACGGAAAGAATTGCTTTGCATGTGCAGTGGTACAGGCCCTGAGTAAAATTAGTTGAGCAGGGCCAATGAAAAAAAATCCAACCCAAGTCCTTTTCTGCACGTGACTTTTTCAGGAGCTATCAGAGCTGCACAGCCTGCAGGATGATTGCTCCACCTATAGCCAGATCTTGCTTATCCTTCTTTGGGAGTGAGGGATCAAGGCCTCCAGTGTCTGGTTTATTCCCATTCAGGTGTTTCTGTCTGAAGCAGAGATGAATATTTAAATAGCTTGCAACAGCCAAATCTCAGACAGGTTGAGTGCAAAGCATGAAGCCCAACCCCCTGATCACCTTCTTCCCCCCTCTTGTGTTTGTAGGGTGAGCGGGAGGAGCTCAAAGATAGCAAGTGCTATGCTTACTTCCTCGAAGAGGAGCAGTTCAACCTCTGGGGGCGTTAACCTTAAGAAGCCAAAGGGGTTAGTGGATAGCAGGTCAGTGATTTTTTCCAAGTACACCACGGCGCGATTTCCTGAGTTCGCGCGCATCCGCTCACCTGCGCAGTCACGACCAGGGCTGCCATTACCTGGTTGCCCTGGATTTGATGGCGCAGGCAGCTCAGCATCAGGAAGGGGTCTGCCTGACGAAGGCCGTGCCTCCGTGACCCAACGGTTGAGCTGACACACCCAACCAAGGTGTGCCGGCTGGGTTGGCTCAGCGATTGGGTTAAACCCAACGCAGCCTAGAGAAACACGACAACGTCGGCTCCTCTTCAGAGCAAGCCAACGATGTCGCCTCGTCGGGCACCCTGTCAAACAGGTTGACGTCAACACAATGTCAACCACATTTTCTATAATTTTTTTTGTTTGTAGCAGTACCAAGTGTGCCTCTTTCAGAGCATCCGCATTGGTCGCGGAGGTTTAGCATAGTTTAGTCCACTGAGTTATGTCGGACTTACCTTAAGTCGAGGTGTGCAACCGCACCAGTTCAGGTTTCAACAGGTGTAAGTATGTGTAGTGGTGATGACTAATCTCCATGTCAGAGATGTATACATACTTTTGTTGAGGCTCAGGCACGGGGAAGTATAAGGGAATGAATTGCTATCCTAAGGATGGATAAAATTAATAGAAAACAACAAGAAACAGCGGAGCTATATACATGATCTACTACGTAATGTAAGGAGAGAGAGAGACTCGGCGAGTACCAGTGCTATGGCTAGTCCGGTCTGACATGACCGGCGCTGTGGCTGATCCGGTCTGACATGACCACCGGTATGGCTGATCCGGTCTGGCACGTGTCAAGACTGTAGCGTGTGAGTCTGTGAGAATCTCATGCTACAACACCCCCCCTCTCGCTGAGGCTCTGCCGAGCACTACCAAGCTTTGGAATTGGTGGGCCGCTGGAGAAAGGTTCTTTGTCAGGATATCCGCGAATTGTAAAGATGATTTGACCCAGTGTAGAGATATCTGCCCTCTGAATAAAGCCTGATTGGTGATGTAGAAGTCGCGGTCGGTGTGGCGGGTCCGTTTGTTTGACATGTCGTCGGAGCAGATTTTCACCGCCGCTTGATTGTCGCAGAACATCTGCACAGGCGAGGTGTCGCCGGTGACGTCGGCCGTGAGTTTCTGGATCCATAGGACGTGCCTGGTGCCGTGACCCAGCGCCATATATTCTGCGTGTGCGGTCGAAGCGGCCACCGTAGCTAGGCGTTTTGAGGTCCAAGATATTGGGCATCCGAGGAAAAAAACCATAGTTCCATAAGTCGATCGCGAAAACTCGCCACCCCAGTTTGCGTCCGTAAAACAGGTCAACCGAGGGGCATCCGCTTGTGGAAAAATGTGAAGGCAATGGTCTCTCGTTGCCGCCAAATATTTCAGTAAATGGTTCAGCGCTTTCCAGTGGTTGTGATCCGGGGCCTTCGAAAAGCGCGCGAGGAAGTTAACAGCGAACGTTATGTCCGGACGAGAACCCGAGGATACATAACTGAGGGAACCGACAATGGATAAGTATTCCTTTGCCTTGATAGCCTCACCAGATACATTGGTTGTGGCCAAGGATGTATTTGGAAGAGGCGTCGCCGCATGAGACACGCCATCCCAATGTTCTTTCAGTATACTGGACACGAGCTTGGGCTGATGGATCTTGAAGCCCTCCGCCACCCTATCCACCCGCAAGCCAATGATGTCTGTGAGTCCGGAGGACCATTTGATTTCGATCGAGTCGGCCAAAGCTTTTTCCAGCGCTTTCAGACTTTCAACTGACGAGCCCGTGACGATACCATCATCGACATGTATCCAAATGCTCGTGTTGCCCCCGTTGGCTCGGAGGATGTAGACGCTGGCGTCATACTGAGAACTGGAATAGCCCAATGCCCCGAGTGTCTTTGATAGGTGTTGCCACCAGCACCGCCCGGCCTGTTTTGTCCCGTATAGCGCTTTCTTCAGTAAGCATCCGTCGCCCGGCTGTACCACCAATCCTTCCGGTGGGGTAACCCATACTTCCTCGTCGATGGGAGAATTTAAGTATGCGGCGACGAAATCAAACGTATGGACGGGCCAGTTGTTTGCGGCCGCAATGGTTAGAATAATTCGCATGGAAACGAATGTGGCCGTCGGCGCGAAAGTGGCATCGAACTGCTCGCCTTTGATCTGATCAAACCCCTTGGCCACATACCTCGCCTTGTAACGGGTCGGGGTGCCGTTAGCGTCCGTCTTGAGGGAAAAAACCCACTTTGCCTTGAGGACACGTTTACCACTCGGCACCCGCCGGACTTCCCAAACGTTCAATCGATCCAAGTTGGCCAGTTCTTCCTGCATGGCACGCATCCAATCCACCTTGTCGGTGCTACGTAACACCTGTTTGAAAGTAGTTGGCACCCGTGCCTCGCAAGTCTCGGGAACAAATTCCACAATATCGTTTACCAGGTCGTCCTGGTCCTGTACTGTGAGTTCGTCCTCAAAGTTACCAAGCTGGAGGTTGAAAATATCCACAAAGCTAAATGATTCCTGTGGCAAGATGATGGATGGGAAATCCGGAAACGTAGCCACGGCGGATTCCACGAAATCGTTAATCGATGGGACCCAGAATCCCCAACCTTTAGAGTTCGGTAAGTAATAGACGGCGTAACCAATATGAGCCCGATCATCCAACTTTTTCCGTTTCTCCGCGGGGATGTGGGTAAAAGCCTGAGCGCCAAAGGGACGTAGACGGTCCAGATTGGGCGCGAAACCATACATCTTGTCGTATGGGGTGATGTCGCCACTGGCGGAGTTAGGAATACGGTTGAGGGTGTAACATGCCCAAACGAAAGCCAGGGCCCAGTACGGTTTTGGTAACCCACTATCGACAAGGAGAGTCCGGCCCATATCCTGGAGAGTCCGGTTGAAGCGCTCGACGCAGCCGTTTTGGTAATGATGATATGCAATCAAACGTTCAGCCAAAATGCCTTTGGAGGCAAGGAAGGCCGACAGGGCCTTGCTATTGAACTCCCCGCCGTTGTCGGAGCGAAGGATCTTGACCCTGCGTTTCGTGAAGGTCTCCATCCGCGTGATGGTGTCCTTGAGAAGTTCCAGCGCCTCGTTCTTCTTGGTCAGGATTTTGATCTCGGCGTAACCAGATCCGATGTCGCGCATAGAGAGTACATACAGCCCACCACCTAGTGCAGGCGCCTCAAAGGGGCCTATGAGGTCAACGTTCCATGCATCCATAGGCTCAAAAGAGCGCCGATCGGACGTGAGCGTGTTCTTGTTAAAGCTCTTGGAAATCATGCAAGATGGGCAAACAATGTCCCCCGCGGGCAGAGCGTTAGGCAGACCCAGAGCGGCATGCTTCGCTATCATGCGACGGATAACACGCAAGCCAACATGACCAAAACGTTTGTGGCACTGTAACAGTATTTTCTCATCGTTGGTCAGCTGGGGCTGTAGGTAAGGTACGTTTGATGCGGCGGGCACAACCACTTTAAACGGTTCATCATCATTTGCTAATGGCACGGAATTGAAACTATATACAGGTTGAGGAGACACGACACTCGGGCAAATGGCAGGCACAGCGGACAAATGAGTACCCACAGGTGGGAAAACAGCAGAAGAGGGAGGGGGACTTGATAAACGAGTGATGGAGGGGCACGTGGGCCTGATAGGAGGGGGAAGGAACCACTTTCGCGATCGAATGTCCAATGTAGACTTGGTCCAGAAGGTACCCAGGTAGAAAATTAGAAAGGAATCGGTCTTACAGTCGTATGTGAAGCTAAAACCGGCAAGGCGCAGGGCGACTGGTGAGACAAGAGTGTGTGAGACATGTTCGCAGAAGAGCACGCCCTTAAGCGGAATGTGAGTTGATCCCGGACCACGAAAAGTTAACGTCCCTCGGGCTGTGATGACGCAGGAGCTACCGTTAGTGGCTACCTTCAAAGGAATGGGCTTAGTCAACACCTCAAACTCGGTGAGTGCTGACCTGTCTCCGGTCACATGGTGTGTTGCACCCGTATCAAACAACACGTGGGTACGGTGCTCGGCGGAGGAGGACGCAACGGCAAACTCGGCGGGGGCATCGTCGAGGTTGTGAGAGTAGTGAGGGTAGGTGTCCGGTGGTGACTCATAGTCCATGAGGTCCGCCTCACGAGCAGACGCCCTCGCCGGCGGGGCCTGTTGGTTGTACGACGGACGGTAGTAGTCGGCGGGACGGAAGTTGGTGTTTGCGCTTCCGGGTTGTTGTTGTCGCGCCAAAAAACCTGGGTTCGCGGGGGCGCCGTTGGAAAAACCTGGGACTGGTGGGGTAAGGACCGGGTAGTGGGCCTGGTAACCGGGAGGCTGGAGGAGAGGCTGGAAGCGGGGTTGGACGCCATTGGAGACAGGGGTGTGCGCGTGTTGATAATTACCGCTCCCGAGACCGGTTGCACCTGTGGGATAATTGATGGTAGAGGGGCAATGAGCAATCATGTGGCTCGTGGAGCCGCATCAAAAACAGCCATGGTAAACAGCAGGGGGGCGAGGATTAGCACGTCCCGGCCGGCCAGCCATGACATAAATATTGTCAGGGTGGCTCTCAACAGATGTACGACGGGTGGAATCGCCCTCGGTGGCAAAAGCGGATGGGTTGGGGGCGCGCGATTTGCTGGAGTTGTCCGCTCGAACCTTTTCCTGGCAGTCGGTCAGTAGGTCGACCATCTCCGAGAATTCCAGGACACGGCGTTGTCGGCCAGTGAGTTCCTGGTCAACTCTGCGGTCGAATTCTTGGCGGAGTGAGCTGCCGCGGGAAATGGAGCTGTGCAACATTAGCCCCAACATGGTGTCCTCGGTTAGGGTCAAACCCGCCTCTGCCAAGTCGATGATCTTGTTGCGGAAGGAAGCAGATACCTCTGCCGCGGCCGTAGACTCATCGCATTTGATGTTGAGGAGGTCGTCCCATAAGTTGAGTTGGCCTGCTCGGCTGAAGACTACATAGCGCTGTTTCAATTCGCGCATAATTTCAAAACTGTATTTAAAATCATAGTAGGGAGAGCGGAAAGAGCGGTTGATGGAAGAAAGGATGACCGTGCGGGCAATAGGATCACGGACGTCACGGCGCATATCCTTTAGATAGAAATCCGCGTCGTCAAGAGACATAAGAGCGAATTCACATATTTCGCGGAACCAGGCACGGAAGTTGGATCCATCCATTTTGAGGCGATCATCGTCAGTGGCAAACCGCTGACTTCCTTCTTTCACAATGGAGTTTCTGTTGCGGGGGTCGGTAGCATACTCATAAGAGGTCTGTATGCCGGAGGTTTGGAAAGGGTTGGACGCTGAACTAGGGGGAGGAGGAGGGTAGTTACGATGAGGGGGGGCACGCGTCTCAGTAGAGTACCCGTCATCATCGTCTGAAACAGAAGGAACTTTGGGAGCGGCTGGCTTCTTGGCGGGGGGAACTTTAGAGCCGGTGGCTCCGGAGTGGGGTGGTGGTGGAGCCTTGATGGGAGGAGAACGCTGCATGTTGATGTGATGGGAGAGGCGGCGGAGTGGAACGGTGGATGAGTGTTGGGAATGAAAAAATCGAGAAAAGAATTTTTTTCTTTTGGGGAGATGGATATGAAGCTGTTGTCACGACACTACGAAGAACACTGGTAATACTCAAAAACACACTAACACAGAACAACTCTTATATCACGATTTAACTTGAAGCGAGAAATATGCTCATAACCTGTTGAGGCTCAGGCACGGGGAAGTATAAGGGAATGAATTGCTATCCTAAGGATGGATAAAATTAATAGAAAACAACAAGAAACAGCGGAGCTATATACATGATCTACTACGTAATGTAAGGAGAGAGAGAGACTCGGCGAGTACCAGTGCTATGGCTAGTCCGGTCTGACATGACCGGCGCTGTGGCTGATCCGGTCTGACATGACCACCGGTATGGCTGATCCGGTCTGGCACGTGTCAAGACTGTAGCGTGTGAGTCTGTGAGAATCTCATGCTACAACAACTTTTGTGTGCAGTTGACGTGTGAAAGTGGGATAAATGCATATAATATGACTTTATCCCAGGATTAGTGGGGCATAAAATTATGCCCCACTAGCCCAAAAACTAGCTCCGGCATAGTTTAATCCGCGCTTAGTCCACCCCGGTGCGGCTGCAACAGGGGACAACTTGTGCTAATCCGAGCAAAAACCGCGACCGATGCGGATGCTCTCACAGTTAGGAAGAGGTCACACAAGAAAAAAATTGTCAAAAAAAAAACAAGAAAAAAAATGTCTTGTCCAAATTTCCTTACAAAAATTGGGTTTGATGGGTGAATATGAGGATCTTTTATTCAAAAGCATGGAGACCCAGAAAAGCATTGTGGTGTAATGGTTACACCACATGCAAACGGTGGATGCTTTTCAAAAAGCGTCCTCTGGTGACATGAGCTGGCACTTGTGCCGCGACCAAGCGCGACGTCCAAGAGTGGTCAACGACCACCAAGCGACGTTGAACTCGGTTGCGCGCATGTGACAGGTGAAAGTCACCGGAGGACGCTTATGCACAAGTGCCTGCCGTTTGCATGTGGTGTTAGCTGAGGACCTATGACCACCGGTGTTTGCAGAAGAAAGTCTCAGGTTCAAGCCCAGCAAGAGAGAGATAACTTTTGCGTTATTGGCCTGCCATGGTATAACGTTGGGTTTTTGTTGGAAGTCAAGCTCACGAAGTGGCGTGACGCTGGTCGTGCGTAAGGAGTCAAGCTGACTGAGTCAGCCGACCCTTCCCGCTATGAGGCAGGCCCAAATTTTGGGTGGGGTCGGGGGGGTCAAGCGGACGCAATGCTTTGCGTTGAGCCACAGTTGACCAAATTCCGTGGTGTAGATAGGTAGCCCAGGGCCCAGCCAGGGTCATCTTGGTCTCTTGTTTTTCTTGGACTGAGGGTACATGACCTTAGATTTTTATATCAGATCGGCTCAAAATTAAAATCTGTTATGTTGTGGAGTAATGAGATGTTCAAGTTTGTAACATGGACTGGGCTTCTCTTGATCAAGATGATTGGTAAATGAAATGTTCCTTGCTGGTGATTTCTTTTCTGGTAGCATGTGAAGGTTATATATTCTTGAATCCAAGCCTTGGGTTTTCATCCGAGGCCCAGCCGCATGCATGAGCCATAGATCAAGAAATTCATAGAAAAGGAATCCTCTTGAGTTCCAATGCCAACTGAGCTGGAAAGTCTTCCCTGAAGTAGTATCTCCATGTGGTCTGCTATGGATTTTCATGGTCAGGTGTTGAGTATCTGGGTTTAGATGAAGGGTCTCTCATGATTTTCGAGGGTTGAGTTTGTTCGAGTCCCTCCGATTGTACATAAATAAATAAATAGTCTGCGCTCTTGAAAAGCTTCCACTTCATCCACGATGAGAGTTCCCTGCACCCGCCTGTTACGTCATCACTTCTCCTCCCCTCCCAGCAGTGCTCGCTCGTTGTGTGTTGTCGGCAGTCCCTTCCCTTTTCTCCAACAGGTCCCGATCGAAAGCTCGCTGCGTCTGCCTCGTTTCTCACGCGGTTTCTCTAGTGCTGCGATCAACATGGCTGGAGGGGCACACGGCGCAGAGGATACTACCAGGCCGAAACCAGACCAGGTTCTGGTCGATATTGCCACCTATGTCCATGAACCCAAGTTCGACGATCCAGCGTTGGCCTACGAGACGGCGAGACTATGCTTGATCGATACTCTCGGATGTGGACTGGAAGCTCTCCGCTTTCCTACATGCTCTAACCTGCTCGGACCGATCGTGGACGGCACCGTGGTCCCCAACGGAACCCGTGTCCCCGGGACACCGTTCGTCCTGGATCCCATCCGGGGGGCGTTTAACATCGGGACCATGATCCGCTGGCTGGACTACAACGACTGTTTCCTTGCCGCTGAGTGGGGCCATCCGTCCGATAACCTGGGCTCTATCCTGGCCGTCGCGGACTGGCTCAGTCGAACGGCGGTTGCCAACGGGAAGACGCCACTCAAAATGCGTGAGGTCTTGACGGCGATGATCCAAGCCCACGAGATCCAGGGCGGACTGGCACTCGAGAACTCTTTCAATCGGGTAGGCTTGGACCATGTTGTGCTCGTCAAAGTGGCCAGCGCGGCCGTGACCAGCAAACTTCTAGGCCTCTCACTTGACCAAACCATTGACGTCATCAGTCAAGCCTTCGTTGACGGCCAGAGTCTTCGTACCTATCGCCACGCACCTAACACTGGCTCACGTAAATCTTGGGCAGCTGGCGATGCCTGTAGCCGAGCGGTCAATCTAGCCCTCCTTGTCCAAAAGGGCGAGATGGGCTATCCCACCGTGTATGTACATTCCAGCTTGGTGCTACACTATAGATCAAACACATGGCTGATGAACCTGATGATGTCTACACGTTCCGCAGACTTTCTGCCAAAACCTGGGGATTCTACGATGTTCTCTTTGGCAAAAAATCGTTCAAGTTCCAAAGACCGTTCACCTCTTAGTAAGCTAAAACGTCTGCACCCCCCCCCCACTGGTTCTTCGAAGGACATAAATAATCATGACATCACAATCTGATCCGGTTCATTAACTACTCTCGTGAACCCTCAGTATCATGGAGAATGTATTATTCAAAATCTCCTATCCAGCCGAATTCCACGCTCAAACGGCGGTTGAATGCGCTCATATCTTACACAAAAAGTTAGTCGACATGGGCAAAAGTTCGGACGATATTAAGAGTGTGAAGATCCGTACGCAAGAAGCAGCAATTCGGATCATCGATAAGCAAGGACCGTTACATAACTTTGCCGATCGAGATCATACAGTTGAGTGCAATCGTCGTTGTTTCCCGCCGTGACAAATATGTACATAGAAGAGTATAATAGCAAAATTAAAATTGGGTTGACTTCTCTGGACAACAAAAAGATTCAATACATGGTAGCCATTCCGTTGATCTTTGGAAGACTGACGACGGAAGATTACACGGACAAAGTGGCCTCGGATCCGCGAATCGATGAGTTAAGGGCAAAGATCAGCTGCTCGGAGGAGAAGAAGTACAGCGAGGAGTACCATGCACCAGATAAACGATCCATCGGCAATGCCATCACGATCGAATTGAAGGACGGGACGGTCTTGGACGAGGTCGAGATCGAGTACCCCGTGGGCCATAAACGTCGTCGAGAGGAAGGCAAACCTCTCCTGGATGCGAAATTCAAGAGACACATCGAGCCCCACGTTCGTCTATTCTTCCTTTTCATTTCAATGTCAACCATGAGTACTCCATGCGCTAAGTCATCTACCACATTTTCTCACTCTCCTTCCTATCAACGGTACATGGATTTTGCAATCATAAGTTCTCTAAGGCACAGGTCACCAAGATTTTAGAAGTGGTCAATGACCAGAAAACGTTAGAGAACTACGATGTCGACAAATTCATGGATCTCTGGGTCAAATCTTGAATCGTCAAGCATCGACCCCGCAAAAACAAATTGCTCACAGACAAAAAGAAAAGTGATTATTTGATCTAGCCATTCATTGCTACGTGTGATTGTATATCTCTTGTTTTTCTGTTTTATTTTTATACAGCATTCTTACCCATGTCAAGATAAAAGCGTGTGCCAATAGCTGCACGCATTATTGAGTATTTTGGTACATAAGAACCAATCAGCTTGTTCTTTTACTGTCATATTGATATATGAAGATCTGATTGTCCACTGACCTACAGTTGCGGATGTCATAAACCAGCACTGGATTTTGACGATGTCCGAAATCTTGGGGTAAAAAAGGGAAAAAACCCGAAAAAGAGGGGCCAAAAAGGCACCAGAAGAGGTCTACAATGGTGCTGTTAGCTCAAGGAAAGCCCAAATATGCGGTCTATTTCTTTGGCCCCTGGGGGAAGGCCCCGCGTCTCATTTTTTTTTTTGCAGGCGGGGCACTGCCGGCTTATGACGTCCGCAACTGTAGTGAGATACTGATCAAGGAGTCATGAACCTAGGTGAGTTCTGTCAGGTTGGCTCATGGGTAGTTTACAGGTACGCAGCTTGGCAGTTTGGGATAGGAGTCAATTTCAATTGGACATGAATGGTTGCCTGTCTGATTTGATTCATAAGGTATGGATGATCATAAGCTGCCTCATGTGTGTATATGAAGCACTGATTCTTGATGTGGCTGTCAGGGTCAACATCACAGCCTACTGATATGGAAAGAGAATTCAAAAATGGTTTTCAATGCTTCATTTCAACCTGTTTTTTTCCCTGAATGAATAGGAGAGAATGCATCAAGAAATGAGGTTGCTGTCACTAGTCTGTGCCAACTTTGGATGGGGCAGAAAGTGAGGAAACTCACCAACCAGGTTTTGATTTCAGGTCACAGCAAATCACTAGTACGTGGAATGTAGAACTTGAACTGTGTGTTCGAGGAAGAGGCAATATACAATTCAAGAACAGAAAGAAAAAAAACAAAGAATGAGGATAGCCCAGAACATGTATCAGTATGATGTTGTGCACATTCAAAAGGGGGTTGCGTGAATTGGTGCAACGCCACGGCGGGCCGGCCCCCCTTTTGTGGCTCCGATTCGACCGGACTCCGACGAAGCCCCGGGACGGGTGGACTGGCTGAGGTGGTATTCTCGACGTCGGCCAGGTCTTGAGGTCCTTGGGATCAGAAGTGGGGTCTTTTTACGGCTTTCGATAGTTTCGAGTGCTGGATTTGAGGTGAGTTTCTCTCGGCATTTGTTTCGTTTTTCGAAGTGGCGCGTCAACCTCACCTATTTCTGAAAGCAGACGAACAACGATGTCGAGCTCACCACTTTCATCTAGTCTATCTAGCCCATCGCGAACGAAAGCAGAAGAGTTGCCAGCGGGAGACGATCTAGACGAAGAACAAGAAGAGGTAGAGGAAGAGCAAGATGAGGAAGAAGCGGACGAGGAGGAGGGCGAAGAGATAGAAGAGGACGAGGAAATCGAGGATAAAAACATGCATGGCCACGCCAGACCAACCCAGACCGATCAACACGAAACTCAACCTGAACCACCCAATCTTGAGCACCCGCGTCAACGGAATGCACAGCGAAACAGAAAAGTCCACAATCAGAAAGTAATCGGAACCACCATCTTACCAGTCACACGAGTAACAAGGGCCGCAAAACAAGATAAAGATATCAAGATTGTTTCCAAGGAGGCCGTCTTCTTGATTTCAATTGCAACCGTTTGTCCGCTCCTGCCTAATCTTGGTCTCTGCAATCATTGAATCGCGTACTTTTTTTTTCTTGAATAACAACCACACCACCACAGGAATTTTTTGTCAAGAAATTAACGGATTCAGCCTTCGAAAGAGCGAAAAGAGAGAGAAGAGTGTTTGTGAAATACAACGATGTCGGTACGCTTATCATTTCATCCCGATCGGTGCTCAACTCTCGCGATTTTTCTTTTCCGCAATCTCGAAATTAATTTTCATTTGTCAACAAAATCAACAGCATCGGCAGTCAAAAGAAACCCAGAATACAATTGGCTAGAAGAAGTGATTCCAACCTCACTGCCATTAGGCACACTGCTACGAGACCCGACCATACCATCCTCATCCACTGCAGTCACCAATCGCCTTCCAACTGAGGCGCTTGCCCAATCGAGTGACCTCTCTTCCAAGCCACCATCACAGGCGTTGCTCACCGGTAGCAGCAACACCTACAGCTTTGAGCCCGATTCACTTGCTAATCCAGAGCTTCCTTCCGTCGCCCATGATGGTATGGACTTGGACGACCAAGATGAATTGGATGAAGAAATTTGAACATCTACAGCTCGCGTTCAACTTGTATCCTCCTTGTCACCTAATTGAACCCCTATCCTAGCTTTCTTTGCGTCTAGCCATTGCGTTCCCGACGCGTATGTATTTTAGTAAATTCTATTCCGCTGAACCCTCTTTGCTCTCTTCTGAAGGTGTTGCAGCTTCGCGTCGAGACTCTGTCCACGAGCACCTTGTCAGCTCTCTTGAGGCAGTGTTCACAGTGCACACTATCGCCCAAGTTGCCGCCCTTCTGCTGCATATCTCACTTCTTCCTTCTGCGGTGGAATTTTTTCTTCGGCTACACCCATTCTTCGGACCTTAATATTCATGTTAATTCTTTAAGATAGAAACCCCGAAACTTCGTTGTTCTACCAGCCTTCTGTCCTTCCTTATGGTCGGATCTCGTGGAGAGACCTAACTGCGACGAAAACGAGATTATCATTGAAGCCTCGGTCCGAGAGCACAATGCCCCGAGCTAGGGAGCAAGATTTTCGAAGATTTTATCGCTCCGGTCGCTTATCTCGTCGTGGTGGAAGTGCTTCACAACGTACGAACCCCTTCCCGGGCTGCGAGTAAGTGATCAACCAACTCCCTAGCGACGGGTCAGCGAAAAGTCTGTCCCCCGGCTCCAAGTCAGCGATCCCAGGTAAATTAGGCCCGCATTCAACCTTCACCAAAGCCCAGGACCGGCGACTCACCTTTATCATCGTCATGGCGGCAAGGGCGGCAAAATTTCTCCGTATTGTAATCGGTGTTCCAGCCAGCTCGGGTATCCAACATGCTCGCAAGGGGGCTTCACGTTTGATGCTTTTACACTTTTTTATCCTGCATCAGCACCATTTTCAATGACACCCACTGTATATAAATAAGATAGAAGTCAAAACTGGCCGCCTAACGAAATAAAACAAAACAAAAATCAAACAAGCAGCTACGCTAAGCTCACTGACTCTACTCTGGACGTTTTCCTCTCTTTCATTCTAACCATTGGCCGGTGCTACGGCTTGACTTTCAATCATTGTCTTTCTTTTCTATCTCACATTCTTTGAGCATGCCCTATTGGATGCATGTTTTCATTAAACTGCTGGTATGTCTCAATTACACATCAGCGGTGCCTTCCAGAATAGAAATTCGCACTCCAGACTTGAGACGACGAGACCCCGCTTTGTCTAGGTCACCGTCCGGAGGCTATGCTCCAGTTTATATTAAATGCCCTCCGGAACCATTCGTCCGACCTCCCTTTGAGAAGGATAACGGCCATGTATTGATCCGTCACCTGCTCATGAATGCCCTTCAGCAAGAAGCTGACGCTCAACTCTTCCAATTCTTGCAGGCTAAACTCGGCCAGGGGGAATCGACGTATGTTAAAGAGAAAGCCGCCCAATCCATTCCCTTGTGGCAGAAATACCTGGAGAACGTCCACCTAGAAAGCTTCAGTATTGATGACTTTCTGAAACCAGCCAAGGAGAAAGGGGGTATAGCCGCACTTACCCTACCCAACATTGGCTTTGCTGTGAGCGGCGGCTCTGTGCGTGCGACGCTCTTTGGTGCATCAATTCTCGACTCATTTGACTCGAGGAATGACAAAGCCAATGCAGCCAAAGTAGGAGGTGTTCTTCAACTAGCCAATTATGCAGCTGGGCTTTCGGGGTAAGGCCTGATCCTTTTCATGATAGATCGTGGAATCTTTCTTGAAGTATTTATACTCACATATGGCCCTTTTTTACAGAGGAAGTTGGCTGATAGGAGCATGGGTATGTATAGTATTTGGGCCAGAAGGTATACCCAACACGGGAAGATGAATCGAGCTGCCAACCCTCGTTGAATTTGCAGGCTACCTCAAATTTTCCTCAAATCTCGACTCTAGTCCCGACTTGGCGGTTGACTCAAGAAAACGAGATATGGAAGTGGAACGTCGTCAAGCATTTCATGAGACATCGTAAGATTGTGAAGAAAAAACATAAAGCCGGGTTTCCCACGAGCCTTGTGGAGTAAGTTACCTAAAAACATCTCAAACTCTTCTTTATCTTACCCAAAAAACACGCGGAGAGTCTCAGAAAACTTGATTTATTTGTTCTCTTTCTTTTTTCTGCTCTGCAAGTGGTTGGGGGAGAATTCTTTCCGGTCACTTTATGTAAGTACGCTTTTCTTCCGGTAAAATTGACTTCACAGAACACTCCAATATGCCGTAAAACATACTAACATTTCTGGCTATATCTTCATGTCACAGAAATGAGCCAGGTAAAAGAAGCAAGAGATAGGAATATCAGTACTTTGGTCATCCATCCGGGAAGTGTCACTTTACAAGAAACGCGGAGCGCCGTTTGTAATGGCGGTGGCAACCAGTCGACCAGGTTCAGGAAAGCCATTCACACCAGAAAGTCCGACCTGTGCGTTTCAAACTGGAACTTTTCGTGACCAGCAAACTGACAGATCCGATTATTAAACTTCTTACTTTCTTTCCTTCCCTTTCACACCGATGTAGACGAATTCTCCGCCGAGGAGTTTGGTGTCTTCCATCCGTACCTGAATGTCTCAATACCTATTGAGCACCTTGGGTCCAGACACACAGCCACAAGACCTGAGTCTCAAAGTTGTGTTGCTGGTTTTGATAATGCAGGGTAAGTGTCTTCCAAGTTGACCTGAAAGTTCTCTTTCTCAGAAAAATAACTGCAGCATCGGGACTTACTTTTTTCTCATTGGCTGGTTTTCTATTTTCAAAAACAGATTCATCATGGGAATTTCCAGTAATATATTCTCCATTGGAGATTCTCCCAAAAAGAAAAGAGACCTAAATCTGTAAATGCTGTCCGAAAGCTTATACGTGATGTGGATTTTGAGGGGAAAGTGTGTACCGCATATTTTTCCCCAGGCTGAGAATTATACACATTTAAATATCTAACTTCACGTTTCCCGGATTTTAGGTGCCCAACCCCTTTAAAGGACTTGGAAAGAAGTCAGATCCTTCGGGTGGAAACTTTCAAGATACAGATATGGACGATTTACTGATGGCGGATTCCGTATTCATTGACGAAAGTATTCCGTTACGTCCCTTGATTCAACCCGAGAGAAAACTTGATGTGGTGATTACACTAGACGCTGTCAGTCTTCCAACCAGCCTCCGTTTTGGAACAAGTTGAACTTGATCTCAGACTCATACCCAAATAATTTACAGAGCGCCGATGGGAAGGACAAAGATGATCCAAACTTTTACAATTGTTAGTCTTAAAATCACACACTTCAGGATTCTTTTCGAAAGTCGCTTCTAACCATTATCCTGTCTTCAAATCCGATGTTATGGAAGATCCCAATGGTGCTCAAGTGTATGGTATATACAACAAAAACAAGCTACCTGTTTATAGCGGCTATCATATGCCAAAGTAATTATTAACTCTTTATCAATATCAGATAACCGCACCCCCACTGATACTAATTTTGATTTATCAATCAGCATTCCTAATGTAAGCGATGGCACCTTTGTCAAGTTAGGTTACACCAAGCGACCAACATTCTTTGGTTGTGACGATCTTAGAGGCCCTCTCATAATCTACATACCGAATTACCGTGCTACTGAGGACACAAATGCAGCCACTGAGAAGGTAACGTTTAAAGTAAGCATTCAGCATAGAAATAGACTTGCCAATTGAGCTCAAACGTTCTTCTAATGAAAATTGTGCATATCCTCATACCATCCCAAACCGAACTGCTAGCAAGAGGAAATCGATAAGTTCATTTCAAATGGATTCTCTATAGCTACTCAAAGCACTGGACCAACTCAGAATAAAGACTGGCCAATTTGCTTGGCATGCGCCCTAGTAGACCGACAAGTGTTAAGGAACTCGGCTGCCAGAACCGCTCAATGTCAAGCGTGTTTCAAAACGTATTGTGCCATTCCTTGAGTTTCTTTCTGTCCCAATATCCAGAAAACTGTTTCTACTGTAATCATCTCAATGTTATGTCCAGAGTCATATTCTGGTGCAACTGTTTCTTTTTCTTATCTGTATATGCATTCTTGCGTACCATGGTTTTCTTGAATGTTGAGGTGGAATGTCACATGAAGATTACCCAAAATCCAAGAGGGGGAAGAATGCAAACCAAACTGGTTCATCATCAGCTATCTTTCACTGTGTTGTAATTAGTTGTGACATGTTTCATTTAGCTCAATCATGTACCAGTTGTTTTCTTCCTTCACTACCTTCATTTTGGTTCTTGTATCACCAACCCCAGGTACATTTTGTTTCCTTTCTTCTGATTTTCTCCTTCATTGTCCCATTATACTATCAGTATCTCAGTTGAATGCTCTGGCAATTCATTAGTCTTACATTCCTTTCCTTTATTTCTTCAATTGCTCTGTCATGCAATACACACTCATTTCCTTTTTCTTCTTCTTTCACTACCATCAGATTTCTTGAATTTTATTTCTTTGTCCATCGGGCCAGTATCCCATCATAAATTCTGCACATGCACTCTCTGTGCTCTCTGGTATATCATAGCTGATGGTTGCAGAATAGTTACATTTTGCTGTACTTTTGGAGTATTTCTCCATGAGTTAGGATCTGTAAGAAGAATATTCAACAAAATTCCCTAAAAAATACACAACGGAAAAAGTCAACTTGAGGTATAAGTACCTCCTTTGAAGTTTTCCATTGGGTACCTCACACCCCCAAACACTGAAGGTGCTTTTTCTACACGGCTCCACCACTCATCCATTGACCATAACAGGCATGATAGTTTACAAATTTCATTACAATATATCAAAAAAGCTGCTCCCAAGATCAAATTGTGACACTAATTTTTATTCTGGCTGCATACAAATCAGAAAAGATGATTTTATTCATGCAGAACCAATTACCCTGGAATTTTGTAACAAAACGAGAATTTTCATAAAACTCACACTCTCAGTTCTTGTTTTCCAAGAACAGAATGCAAAAAATTCACTTTCCTATAAAAAAAATCCAATTGTGCTTGGCATGAAAATCCCAAAATTCAATGTTGCTTTTATATTGAAGAAGAGGATTTACTCTCAATATTTATCATGATATCAATCTTCTGAATCGTCCATCTTCCTTTGACTCAATAAACTCTCTGGAATCCCTCAGTCCCATCATTTGAATTGGGTTGATTGAGATTCAGAAACATAAAAAATTGCATTGTCCTTTACATAGGCAGGAACGAATGATGCAAACAAGGGGAAGAATCTGCTGCTACAGAATTTGACTGGAAGAATTCAGTGGAAACAATAAAACTACAGAGAGTTTGCTGAACATCAGTACAGGAAAAAAATCAAGGACTAGCACAATATGTTTTGAAGCATGCTTGACATTGGGCGGTTCTGGAAGCCAAGTTTCTTGACACTTGTCGGTCTACCAGGGCACATGCCAAGCAAATTGGCCAGTCCTTATTCTGTGTTGGTCCAGCATTTTGAGTAGCTAACGCAAATCCATTTGAAAGGTATTTATCAATTTCTTCTTGCTGTTAGTTTCTTTTTATCATGAGTGATGGTGAGGTGCGCGGGGAAAGGTTTTCTTCAGTAAAATTATAAGGGAAATTATACTTGATTGGTCGTAACTCTATCTGAAATATTAGCTTACTTTGAATGTCAATTTTTCGGTGGCTGCATTGGTGTCTTCAGTAGCATGGTAGTTAGGCATGTAGATTATAAGAGGACCCCTTAGGTCGTCGCAACCAAAGAACGTTGGTCGCTTAGTGTAACCTAACTTGGTAAAGGTGCCATCACTTGCATTAGGAATGCTGATTGACAAATAAAACAGCAGCGTCAGTGGGCGTGCAATTTTTCCATGCGAATCAAGAAAAATGAGTACTTTGGCATGTGATAGCCACCATAAACAGGCAGCTTAGTTTTGCTGTAGATACCATAAAGCTGAGCACCATTGGGATCTGTTATGGAATCAAATTTGGAAACAAGAGGAACTTCATATGTAAGCCGCTTTCCAAACCTTTCCAAACGAGATATGATAATGAGACCGACATCTGTACAGGCTTGGATCACGTGGGTCCTGGCCTGCGGCGCTCTGTAAATAATTGGAGAATGGATCCGATAAGAAGGTCAAGTTAAGTAAACTCGAGGACTGGTTGGAAAGACTGACGGAATCTAGTGCAAACACCACATCAAGTTTCCGCTCGGGTTGAATCAAAGGACGTATGGGAATGTTTTCTTCAATTAATCCAGAATCCGCCATCAGGATCAAGTCCCTGTCAGTGTCTTGAAAGTCTCCGCCTGAAGGATCAGATTTCTTTCCTAGTCCTTTGAAGGGGTTGGGCACCTAAAAGACGGTCAATCGCAAATCAAGTGAAGTTAGACACGTGAGTCTATAATTTTCCGACTGGATTAATGGATTAATAAAATATATGGTACACACTTTTCCCTCAAAATCAGTGTGATCATGGACAAACTTCTGTGCAACCCGTATATATTTGGGTTTCTTATCTTCTTTGGGAGCATCTCCAACAGAGAATATATTACTGGACATTCCCATGATGAATCTGGTTTCAAGAAGAGGAGACCATTAATGAATGGAAGAAAGTGAGTCCCAATTATTCTTTTTCTCGAAGTAAAAGACAGCATGGACCTTGCCGGGTCAATTCACAAGTTACTTACCCTGCATTATCAAACCCAGCAACACATCTTTGAGATTCAGGCCTTGTGGCAGTGTACGTGGACCCAAGGTGCTCAATAGGTATTGAAACATTTAGATAGGGGTGATAGAGACCGAATTCTTCGGCGGAGAACTCATCTGGATTAATTTCAGTGGATAGGAAACCAGGTAGGTCTAAGAATTGGGTCTTCTGTTCCTGGTCACAATGATACCAGTTTGAAACTCACATGTCGGGCTTTCTGGTGTGAATGGTTTACCTTTATCTGGTCGACTGGTTGCCACCGCCATAACAAACGGCGCTTCACGTTTCTTGTAAAGAGACCCTTCCCGAATGGACGACCAAAGCACTGCTTTTCCTATCTGTTGCTTCTTTTTACCGGGCTCATTTCTTTGACAAGAAGATTTAGCTAGGAATTTTAGTATGTACAACTTAAGGCCTGTATATGAACCTGTTTTATGAAGTCAATTTTGTTTCGGGAAAACCACACTCACATAAAATGACCGGAAAGAATTCTCCCCCAGTAACTTGCAAAGCAATAAAATAGAGAAGAGAATAAATAAATTATGAGACTCGGAGTTTTCCTTGTATAAGCAAAACAAGAGTTCTGAATGATTCTGGGCTACTTACTCCACAAGGCTCACGGGAAATCCAGCTTTATGTTTCTTCTTCACCATCTTATGATGCGACCCGTAATGCTTAGCAACATTCCATTTCCATAACTCATTATCTTGGGACAATCGCCAGGTCGGAACCAGCGTAGAGAGTACAGGAAAATTTGAGGTAGCCTGAAAATTTAAAACTTGGTTTATTTTTGTCCGTGGTATTTAACCTCTGGATTCAAAGATTCACATACCCATCCTCCTATCAACCAACTTGCCCTGTAAAAGAGGGTTATAACTTATTATAAATACTGCAAGATCCACTACATAAAAAAGATGAAGCAGTACCCAGAAACACCGACTGCATAATTGGCGAGTTGAAGGATGCCTCCCACTTTGGCCTCATTGGCTTTGTCGTTCCTCGAGTCAAACGAGTCAAGAATTGATGTACCGTAGAGAAGAGCACGGACAGAGCCTCCGCTAACAGCAAAACCAATATTGGGGAGGGTAAGTGCGGCCACACCCCCTTTCTCCTTGGCTGGTTTCAAGAATTCGTCAATTTTGAATTTTTCTAGGCGGACGTTCTCCAGATATTTCTGCCACAAAGGAATAGATTGCGCGGCTTTTTCTTTGATGTATGTTGATTCACCCCGACCGAGTTGAGCCTGCAAGAGATAGTGGAATTGACCGTCAGCATCCTGCTCAAGGGTGTGAGAAGGTGATAGATCAATACATGGCCGTTATCTTTGTCGAAGGGAGATCGGACGAAAGGATTCTGAGGGCAGTCGATATGAACTGGAACATAGCCTCCAGACGGTGACGTAGCCAGAGCAGGGTCTCTTCTTCTCAAGTTTGGATTGTCAATTTCTTGAAAAGTAGGCACCGCTGAAATGTACTGAAAACATAGCAGCAGTGTAATTACAATATAAAACCAAGAGGGCATGTTTAAAGATTGTGAGATAGAAAAGAAAGACGATGACTGAAATTTGAGCCGTCGCACCGGCCACTAGTTAAAATAAAGGAAAGGGAGACGGTCAGAGCAGGGATAGTAAGCTTAGCGGAGCTGTTTATTTTTTTTTTATACGTTGTCGGGCCAGACGCCCAGCTTAACGTCCACCCTACTTATATCAATAGGTATCTTGAGGGGGTCACACGTGTTGTTTTGATTGCTGGAAACTCTGCCAATGCATGAGAGAAATTTGAAAGCAGCCCCTTGTTGGAGCGGGTTGGATACGAGCTGGCTGGAAGCGGAACCATAGTACATACGTCGAGAAAATCTTGCCGCCATGACGATGCTAGAGATGAGTCACTAGTCCCGGGAGTTTGACTGAGGTCCGGTGCTATCCATGATGTAGATAAGCGCAAGAAAATACAAAAAACTGACGGATTTGAGGGGACTGGACTCATCACTGACCCGTTACTAAGGAGTAATTGGTTGATAACTTGTCAACTCGGAGCCCGGCAATTGATTTCTACGTTGTCAGCCGCGTCCAACAGGGCGAGGTGACGACCGGGAACTCTGAAATCTCACCTTTTTTTTCTTCCTCAATCCTACTCAATCTCAAACAGCTGTTCAGATTTCGTTCTTTTCCTCTTTTGCTTTGTATTCTTCATAGGACGTGCGTTTTTTTTCTATACACTCTGGTCCATTGGGATAGACAGAAGACTCATAAAAGGGAAAAAACACCAAATTTTGGGCTTGTGTTGCAGGAACTAGAAAATTGTGTTTTACCTGAAAAGCCGAGAGTGAGGTATCTCAATACCTTTTCAAGACCCGTGCGCAATTTTAGTTACCATGTATTGATTAAGGATTTGAATCCTCAACAGACTCAGGTTTGGCCAACCATAATAAGATCAATACCAACCGGTCAGCTGCATGCCCTTACTGTAGACTCGAGGCCAAGAGCGGTAGCTGTAGAACAAGGCTATGGAACCGAGATAAGCTAGGAAGATAGTAGGGCTCTTCTGGGAATCCAGTGTGATTGACTTATTTCTAACTAGACCGTACAATCTCTGGTATCAACTCCAACATCTAGCTCTACCATCACGTTGCATGAAGAGGAAGGTGTAGCATAAAAGCATATCGTAGTTTCTCCCACAAAATATAAAACGAGGGAATGTAAGAAATCAGGGCCTCTTTGCACCAAAGAGAAGAGTAGAGGTGTTTTGAGAAGGATAGGTCGCAGACCATCTCCAAATTGATCGAGTTAGTTCATGTAACTGCTGCCCTTTAGCAGTTTCCGGACGCTGCCGTTGGTTTGGACGAGTTAAGTAAATTGACGCCTTTTGTGACGATTTGTTTGCCGTCATCGCAGGTAACTCTGAGGTCGGCCGAAGCTCCCAATCCTCTTTGGCCACTTGGTGGCCCAACTTGAAAGAATAAGGTTGACGTTAGGGAACATCAGTAATTCAATCCAACGGTCATACGTTATCACTGAAAGATTTATCTTACAGTGGTTGGAGTTTGACTGTCGGACTAGTTTGATCCAGCCGTCACTCTCCGCACCTCCACCGTAGTTTTTGGCATCAGTAGAGCGAGCTTCTAGAGACTTTATCGGTTTATTCGCACCAGCGACTTGGATTGCCGTGTAATAAGGATTCACTCCATTCTTGTTGTAGAACTGGATGGGAGCGGTGAAATTACAAGGGACTAAGTTCCTAGATGAAGACCGACAGACGAGTTAGCAAAAGTACGCTCAGTTTGCGCGTCCAAGCTTTTTCACAAAAAAAGAACACGTGTATCTTGTATCATTTCAGACAAACAGTCAACGTTGCTCACCAGGTAATGGGGATAGATGAAGATTTCTGATGATTGCTGACTTGAGACCATACATCCGGACCAAGATCAAGACTGTTGGGCTTGACCTGTTGAGAGATAAGCCATAATTAGCGACTCCACAATCAATCGAGAAAAAGAAGGGTTATCTCACGTCGGATTGATCGGTAATAATCCCCAAGTGAGTTCCGAAGGAGCTGGTAATCGAAACGCAAGCACCGCACATGCGAGAAGAATCCCATAGGTTTTGAGCTATGGCAATCGGTCCAAGGCCTTTGGGCTGTGGCCACTTGGAGAGAAGACAACTGTTTAACGCGTGCATCACAGATAGAGTTTTTATCGTGATCAAACTGAGATCAGCACTTTGTAGAATGCGCGATCAACATTTGGATCATTACTCACTTCCCAATTGACCAGCTGGAAGCCTGAAACCAAATATGGAACATACAGTACAGTCAATACCCTTGAGACTCTCGGAACCAAATTGATAGGCACATTGGGTTAGGCGAGGAAGAGTAGGCCGGGACTCACGTAAGTGGTTGCTTGTCCTTTATATTCTCTTCCATCGTAGGGCCCGCCGGGTGATGAGGCTCCTGAAGTGGTAGAGCCGTCAGGCACAGAGGAACCCCCATTGCCAGCATCGGCTGAACCACCAGAGGGGTAGCCGTCACCAGGCGTGGAAGGATCATAAGTCACAGCCGTACCGTGAGAGCCCTTGGAACCGGTCCTTGGGTTTGAGGCCACGGGAGCGGATGAGTCTGTATCAGTCCACTGCTGACGACCGAATGGAGACCGAGCCGAACGTGCTGGAGATACTGCCAACACTAAGCTTAGAAGTAGAAGACTCTGTCTGATCTGCATTTTTCCTTATGACTTTGGGGGTAACAGAGATAACTAATACTTGGAAATTGGGCGAAGGGAAGGACAAAGATAGGCGAAAGAAAAAGGCCGGAGACCATCTCGGATTTATACTGTTGGTGTACCCCCTGTTCTAAGGCGTTCGTTGTGTCGTATTGCTGGACTCTTCGCTGACCAGATGAGATTGGATGGGACGGACATCGAGGTCCGCAGCCCATTCTGATATTCAGATTAAAGATCAGCTCACGTTGTATTAGGCTCTATATCTCGAGCGTGTAGAGAGCACCTGATTTATGCCTTGTAATTGAAATGCGATAGAATGCGATACGCTTATGGTGGAAAAACAGACTGATGGAGTGGGGTCACATGACTCTATGGAGCCCGTTCCGTGTCCTCCAATGGCCATCACGCCAACCGAATGGAATTCGAACGAGACAGATGCACAATAAAGTCAATCGTTCAATGCGCAAAATATTTCTTTGAATGACATCCCAACTCGTGCAATAACTTGAACATAACGAAGGTGGAGGTGTTCGTGATTTTGCTTGAAAATGCAAGCTGCGCAAGCCTGTCGTCACTAATGAAGCTCTGCGAGAAATGGGTGCTCGCTAAGTCTAGAGGATCTGTCCCCTGCCGGCGCTTGCAGTTGCGACTGGTCAGATGATCAGTGTATGCACCGAATCAGCAGAAAATTTGAAAGCGTGCCCCGTTGGGTGTGACCGACCCCAAATCATGACATGATGACTCATGACCGCAATCGATCTGAAAAATGCCATCCCGAGGTAGCTCCGGTGCACAAGATTAATTTCAGCTTTGCTCACTTCTGAAAAACCATCTTCGGCCAGACGTAATATATTTTGAGCACGCGTCAGTTGCATGAACGATTTCTAATAACCACTCTTTAAATATTTTGAGCACGCGCCAGTTCCATGAACGATGTCCAGAAAATTTCAAAGGGATGAGGAATAATGATACATCAACGTCTCATCGAAGTTGAACCTTTGTTCATCGCCATCATGATCACTGTGACTCCGCAGTTTTGATCGCTATCTCAACAGCAAGTCGTCACGAACTGAAACACACAATTCTTCATTGACGAGCTACCGAAAGGTGGGTGGAACCAGGGTTCTGGTATCTTGCGAAATGATCACGACAGCCATACCAAGTGATTGGGCAATTCACCCCCCGATTCGTCCATTCCAAGCCCAGCCAACATGCCAACTTAAGCCGCATTTGTTGTAAATGGTTCTAGTTAGGTTACGTATCATGATACTCGCCACCCGCCGAGACTGAAATATATATATCTCCAGTGTTTTTCTACCCGAGGCGTACACTCAGTCATTATCATCTCTTTCCCTCTTCTCAGCATTGTCAACTATTTTTCACCGCACGTTCCTTCCCTAGTTGTACTACTCAACGTGCCTCGGTAAACCTGTTAAGCAGCTCAGCTATTCGAATCAACACAAAGAAGAAAAAAATGCATACTGGTTATCATATTCTACTTTTCAGTCTCGTTATGCTTCAAGTACTCGCCAAACCGCTCAGGATGAGGCGAGTCGAGAAGAGTACAGCCCCTGGCACTGCGTGCCATTCATCACATAAAGAAAACAAAGACAGCCAGGTACTCGGTCGAATCTACCGCGGAAAAGCCACAACCTGGGTAGGCATGATCAAATCGCCTTTGCCGATTCCCTGCTTTCTGTTGATAAATTTCCAATGAAACAGGAGAGTACACATATTGATTCACCTTTGATTTTATCATTTTTATCCTGTGATTAGAACGCCAGCTGGTCTTCCGGAAAGTCAGTGAGAATTTCGCCGAAAAAGAACTATTGATGTTCAGGGGAAAGAGATCCTAATTTTCATTTTAAATATGTGTCCAATCAAGCTGCCTATTTCAGAAGTGGCCCCAGCCCCGAGGCCTGGGTGCAATCGCTGTTTCTTCCAACCTTTGGAATTCTGCGAAGATCTGCGGCGCTTGCATTTCTGTTACTGGACCTTACGGAACTCACAATGGAATCATTAGTGATCAGTGCCCATCGGTATGTCAACAAATATGTTGTCTTCTTTCCGTAGCCAAGTTCCATTTTTGGTGGTATACTGAATTCACAAATCAGTGCGATCGTGATAGTTTGGATCTGAGTTCGGACTTATGGAAACAAGTAAGCAATGGCCAAAATCCAGGGATACTACTGATCACATGGTTTGTAGCACTTTTTCACTCCTTCAAGTCCTTTCCCCAACACTTTCATTTTGGGCGAGTGGAAAGAAAAAATCCTCGAAGAAATTTATTCCTGATTCCGCTTATGCTATCTGTGACACAGGCAAGTTGTACCGTGCAATTTTTCTACCCCGATTAAGTTCATCAACAAAGATGGCGTTAGCAAATATTGGAATTCGATTCAAGTGGCCGGTGCCGAGGTGCCGATCAGGTCCTTGGAAGTCAAGCCCATAACTAACACGGGCTCTGAAATCGTCAACAAATCTTGGATTAAACTGACCAAGCAATCAAATTCTAATCACTGTAAGCTTCCTTCCTCAGTACAACTACGACTCGAGGGTATATTGCATGAAATGGTTCTTACTGAGCTTCCTCGCCACGCGCATGTGTAACTCACTATCGCTAGTCCAACCTGAATCCGGAAAGGGCCTGGGAACATTGGCCGACCTCAAGGTCACTTGTGACAATGGGAAGCAAATCATTACAAAGAATGTGAGGTTAGACCAACCATTGAACACTACGCTGGCAGTTGGAAACTGTTAAGATCAGAAGTATGCTGGTTCATACATAAGTTGAAGCCATCTTAGGCAGCAATTATAAACAGGTATTTGAAAGTTATTTGAAAACTATTTGAAAAGTATTTCAACAGCGGAATTATTGAAATTTTATTAAAAAGATAATTCAAAAAGTTTTCAAAAGTGTTTCAAAAGCTGCCAGGTTATAAACCAGTTCATGCAGCTTGGGTACAATTGGAGATTTTCAGCTTTCTTCCTGGTATTGATGGTATAGATCCAGTAGAGCCCGCGTACAGAAGTGGGAGCTGTAGCGTGCTGTAGTGATGTTTCATCACTCTCCTTACTATTTTTTTCTGAAAACCGCATCTCAAATCGACCCTCCGGGTCGATTTGAGATGCTTTTGAAAAAAAATAATAATAACTTCTTATTAAATATTAATAAGGAATTATCTCAAATTCTTTTTAAAAAGAAATTCAAATAAGTTTCAAATTGCGTTTATAATTGCTACCTTATAGCCTTCAAAAAGTTGATATTTGTTATACAACATTACTTAATAGTGTTATTAGAAAAAGTTTCCAATGATTGCGAAGAATTGTGGTCTCATTTCATCATATCTCAAAACTTCTTGTTTTCTTCTATTTCCAATACAAAAAGTTGGCAAGCAAAGGAATACAAATTTGAAGAATAGTTCAGTGTCAAAGTTAATGTATTTGAGAGATTGGACAAAGTTGAGCATTATGATGGGGAAACCCCCAAAAGAGTTCTGGAAACATACATACAAATACTTGAAGGAAGATTGAGTTTTTGTAATCAATTCAGTAAATTGATAAAATATGCTGTCTCCAAAGAGAGTTAATATAATCAGTATGAAATTCTGCTTCTAGCAGACTAGATGATGTATATAGATGGTATTAGAAACTCAATTTTATCCCATCTATGGAATGCCAGAGGGGCTGAAATGGCTGAAGCGCTCTTGATAGTCTCATGCACCATCAAAAACGCAGAAATAAAACCTGATTCTGGAAACTGGACCCTAGGTACAGGATTTCAAATTAATCAGGGTTCCAGGTTGGATAGATATAAATCTTTTTATCCAGTAACTTGGAAAGGGAGGTGGGATAAGGTGGGGAATAATCATTAACATCATCTTTAGCAAATTTCAGATCCCTCCTTCCAGTCCACATCCTGGAAGCCCATTCCAAATCCATTGATCATTTTTGTTTCTTTGGTTAAAGTGGATTGACCAGAGTGTATGCAGTACAAATAAATTCCATGAGCAAAATATTGATATATTTTAAGAAAGGAGGAAAGGAAATGTGAAGAAAGAATTTCTTTTCTCAGAAAGGAATCATGGATTATACTTTATCATTTTATGGATCTCAACATAGGTTACACATTAATTCTTGAAAATTGTGGGTGGAAAAATTTATACACAGCAGCTTCATGAAAGGCTCTAAGTTTTCACTTCAAATTGGGCACAACTTCAACCCGCCACAAGCAGTGGATTTATTTTTTGCCAGATTCATCCTAAGCAAGCGAGGCATCACAAAATTTCAAGCTATTTTGCAAGAGTGCGTGAGTTGTATCCTATTCAATCAGAGAAGCAGAAAGTGATCTGTTGATTTATCATAGGATAATGTATGGAGATATAAATGAGTGTGAATCACATGAATGAGGAAAGGAAAGAATAGGTAAAAATCCAGGGATATGAAGGTCCAGAAAGTATCAGTAAGTGTCAGCTTGCTACTATGACAGAGCCAACCTGACAAAGGTAACATAAATGGAGACATTATTACTACAATATTAAGACCCATTTATATGACTAATAATGTACAAAAAATCAGTTTACTTATTTTTATCCAATAAAGCTTAGCAAAGTCCTGGCACCAATAAAATAAGTAATAAATTAAAATAACAACTAATTTTTACAAAAATACTAAATAACTTCTAAACCTTGAGGATAACTTAGAATATTATGTCATATTCTGAATCCTCATGTAAATTAATGTAGGGTCCCTCAATGGAAGTACCCCTAAATTCCTACTCCTTCACCTTGAACCAATTACCCGTAAGAACTGGCCACAAACATATGTCACACGGATATTACACACGTATGTACTTGTTATATATGCATACTATATGTGAAATGACCAATTATGGACTTATAATTGAGGTGTTGTGTATAGTTTGGGAGTTAGGCCCAATTGGGGTTTAAACCTCCAACCCCGCGCGTGGATTATATAATCCAATTGGAAATTGGCCAAATGCGTGGAAATAGCTAATCCCCTAGTTACCACATATGTACAAGTGTAACTAGGGTAAAAGTAGATTCTACGTGGTTTATTTACAAGGTTTTATTAATAAAAACCTTGAATACATAAGAGTAACATAGCCAGCGTGGCCTTTAATGATTGGCCTTAGCCATTTGTGGCCCATTTGCGTCATTTGTGGCCCATTTCAGATACAATTACACGTCAGGGTTGCTATGTACCTTAGTTACAATAACTAAATAGGTTATTAAGGTCATAAAAAGCACTTGTGACGCTGAATTAATGACCAGCAGTGTCATTGGGATGAGCCTTGTTAAGTGCCAATCTCCCAAATTGGCCACATTGCGCTGAAAACCAGTTACTACACGCACACAGGCAGAAAGGTCCTCCACTATGAGTGAAATTAGTATATATAGAGCCCTCTTTCCACGCCAAAAGTTGTTCCCCATCATCATCAGTTATTATTACAGTCAATCAGTTACGCCGTGTCCTGTCCTTATTTCAGTTACTCTGCCCTGTTTTGCCTGTTTTATCCGTGGTGTTCTCTTTAAAATCAACCATCCTACGTGTCCAGCTCCTGCGCAGAAACCCTTCAATCTACCCAGCAGCTCTACTTCACCCCCCTACGTGGCTTTTTGGCTTAAAAGAAGCAATAGTGAGTACTTCTTTTATCCTTCTGTCCCCATTCTGCTTCCTTAATTGGAAAAGCACTTTGGTACCACCTTCTGTTACACAGAAACCCATTGTTTGCTTAATCAGATACCACCCTGCTTTGCAGATCTCTGATTTAGAGGGCACCTACAAACACCCCTGCGCCAGCAGGCCCCTCTATAAAAAAGAATTATATTCTTTTTATTTCTTTCCTACTACTTTTCTATGTGAAATTATCCTACTCTACCCTTATTTTGCACTCTTATCACCTTGTGTAGCTAAAAGGTACTAGCCCTTGGCATCACAGAGGCTGATAGTAAGCTTGTAATATTCTCATGGGGAGACTACTACTAGACATTCAATTCAAGGCAGAATAAATGCAAGGAAAGGCAACTTGTGGTGATGTAACAAGAAGAAAATGGATGCAAGTGAAGAAGGATTCAAAGCGCAACAACTGGGCAGCAGAATCAAAGGAAATTTTATCTATCTCTGAGAAGGTTCTCGGAATTCCACCTCTTTGATCCTGGCTCATGTTGTGAAAGATATGGGTTACTTATCACAACACTCAATGCAAACCTATGTGATCGAGAGAGCCTATGCAGACCAAGAACTACAAAACTGCAGCTACAGCTTCTGATAATGAGAAGAGAATGTAAACTATCGAGATACAGGGAAAGTATGCTGAGTAATGAGACAGAAATAAAATCAAGGGATAGCACAATAGGTTTTGAAACACGCTTGGCATTGAGCAGTTCGAGTAGCCGAGTTTCTCAACACTTGTCGGTCTACAAGGGCGCATGCCAAGCAATTCGGCCAATCGTTATTCTGAGTCGGTCCGATAGCTTGAGTGGCCAACGCGAATCCATTCAAGAAGAATTTTTCAATCTCTTCCTCCTGGTAGGGTTTTTTTTTGAGAGAGAGACGATTTGAGGATGGGGAGTCGGTATTAGAAAAACGAGATGAAAATCGACAATCAACTGGTGAATACTACTATAAATGTTTCTTACTTTGTATGATACTTTTGTAGTCGCCGCATTCGTGCTTCCGGTAGCATAGTAATTAGGCAAGTAGACGATAAGGGGACCTTGGAGATCGTCGCAGCCAAAAAATGTTGGTCGCTTGTTATAGCCTAAGTCTTGGAAGGTGCCGTCGATTGCATTAGGAATGCTGATTGAGAAATGAAACAGTCGTCAAGTCAGTGGAGGTTCAGTTAATTTTTGACAAGAAGTTCGTATAATTACTTTGGCATATGATAGCCACTGTAAGTAGGCAGCTTAGTTTTGTTGTAGATGCTGTACATATGAGTGCCATTCGGATCTGCATGGGAATCAAGGTTGGGAAGATGAGGTTAACCATGGGCAAAAGTTGACCCAACAAAGTGTGATCAACTGACATGTAAACAGGGTTGGATCTGTTTCGTCTTTCCCGTCGGCACTCTATGAAAATTTAGGCATGAGTTTGAGACGGCAAGCTGAGTCATATGTGAGGACTGGGTTGAATGACTGACCGCATCTAGTGCAATCACCACATCGAGTTTGCGCTCCGGTTGTATCAAAGGAAGTAGGGGAATGTTTTCGTGAATCAATCCGGAATCCGCCATCAGAATTAAGTCCCTCTCTGTGTCTTGAAAGTCTTTACCCGAGGAATCAGATGCATTTCCCAGTCCTTTGAACGCGTTGGGTACCTAAAAGCCTCAAAGCAAAGTTACTCATGTAGATCAACCATGCCCTTGCTGAAAATAATTTAGGACACACCTTTCCTTCAAAATTGATGTCATTGATGAAGGTTCGGACTGCTGTTAAATACTTAGGTATCTTTTCTTCTTTTGGAGAATCTCCACGAGAGAATATGTTGCTCGACATTCCCATGATGAACCTTTGTTGGATAAAAGCAAACCATTGACGGATGAAAGGATAGTAAGCCCCCAGAATTGGTATTCGTGCCCGAGTAGAAAGCAAGAGATAGGCAATTGCAAAATACTGACCCTGCATTATCAAATCCAGCAACACAGAATTTTGAATTCGGGTTTGTAGCAGAATGTGTGGATCCAAGGTATTCAATGGGTATTGAGGCATTGAGAGACGGATGGAAAAGACCAAACTCCTCGGCGGAGAATTCATCTGGAATGATACCAACGGATAGAAGACAGAAGAGGCTTAAGTGTTCTTGATCTGATTTGAGTAGTTAAAATGAAAGGTTTTGGTTGGGAGCGCACATGTCGGGCTTTCTGGGGTGAATGGTTTCCCTTTATCTGGTCGACTAGTTGTTACAGCCATGACGAAAGGCGCTTCGCGTTGTTTGTAATGTGGCATTTCCCGGATGGACGACCAAAGAACTGTTTCTCCTGTGCGTGACGTCTTTTTATCAGGCTCATTTCTTTGTGAGGCAAATAAAGTCAGTGAGGTTAGTATTTTGTACGGCCAGTTGAGCTCTTTTGGAAGTCAACATCATGTCCGAAAAAAGACCAACTCACATGAAGTGACGGGAAATAATCCTTCCCCAAACACTAGTGTAGCATAGAGTGATGGAAGGGTATCAGTAATCAAAATGAGTGTTCCAGGGTACGAAAAGGAAGATTTCGGGATACTTGTAAACTACTTACTCCACAATGCTGACAGGGAACCCAGCTTGATGTTTTTTCTTAACTGTCTCATAATGCGACCAGTAATCCTTTGCGACGTTCCAATCCCATAGAGCATTTGCTTCTGATAACCTCCACGTCGGAACCAGAGTCGAGATTCGAGGGAAATTCGAGGTAGCCTGGAAATTCAAAGAAAGTGTATCGCTTGGTTCATCTTTGCTTGCGGTGCATGCAGCTGGGCTGAACAATTAACCTACCCATGAGCCTAGTAACCAACTTGCTCTGTGACAGAGAGCTTTATGTCAGTAAAGACTCATCCAGAATGGTATTCAAGATTGATGATACAAAAAACAATGAGGATTACCCAGAGACACCAACCGCGTAATTGGCTAGTTGAAGAATACCGCCCACCCTGGCCTCGTTGGCTTGCTCATTCCTCGAGTCAAATGAGTCGAGAATTGATCCACTGAAGCACAGCGCACGCATAGAGCCACCGCTAAGAGCAAAACCAATATTGGGCAGGGTGAGTGCGGCTACACCACCGTTTTCCTTAGCTGATTGCAAGAAATCATTAATATTGAAGTCTTCTAGGTTGACGTTCTGCAGATATTTCTGCCACAAGGGAATGGACTGAGCAGCTTTCTCTTGTATGTACGCCGATTCACCCTTTCCGAGTTTAGCCTACAAGAGTGCCGAGAGTTAGGCGTCAGTTTCCTGCTGAAGGGAGTGGGCAAGTAATGGTACATAAAATACCCGGCCGTTTTCTTTTTCGTTGGGAGCTCGGACGAATGGCTCATGAGGACACTCGGTATAGATTGGGGCATAGTTTCCAGACGGTGACGTGTCCAGTGCGGGATCTCTTCGCCTCAAGTTTGGATGGCCGGTTTCTGGCCGGGCAGACGCCGCTGCGAAGTAGTTGAGACATACCAGCAGTCTAATGAGAACAGAAAGCCGCGAGGACATACTAAATGATTGTGAGATAGAAAAAGGCAAACAACAATTGACATTCAAGCCGTAGCACCGGCCACTTGTTGGGGTGAAGGAGAGGAGATGGTTCAGGCAGATGGTAGCAGATTCAGCGTCGGTGCTTGTTTTGAATCAATTTCACGTCCCAAGGCCGAACCGGCTGAACTTCCTTCTTATGATTCCCGATGTTTCCATGGATGGAGCAAGTTGCATGTGAGCTACATGGCTGAAACACAACCTTGACCAGAAAGACATCTTGTTGCCCTCCACCGCCCTGACGATGACAAGCACGACCCATCAGCGTGCGCCTGTTTGAAGTTCGGTATGATCCTAATCCCTTGAGATACACAAACGTGTATTGCACCAGTACTGATTCGGAGTAATTCGCAACTGACTCATTGCTAATTAGCAGTTCTCGTCGATGACGCCGAAATCTGTTCATAAGTTGTGCAGAAAGTCTCTGACTGTCCACCCCGATGACACAAATGACAGGAAGGAACAACCGTAGACCGAGACATTTACACCGCCATAGACCGGGACGTTAATACAGCCGTAGGCCGGAAGGTTGACATGATGTGATACACAGTGGAGATCTGTGGAGATGGACCCGGGGACATGTGGAACTTTGGTAGTCGACAAGTCTGAGGCCTGGGTGCGGGGTGCGCAACAGCGCGCGGCAGCGCGTCGCGCGACGATGTTTGCTCGCCTCAACCTGGGTTAGGTTTCCGGTGCTGGTATATATTCTGGCGTCCGCCCCCTTGTCCTCCGTGGCCAGCGCAGAGGCATTCTCGTTCTCATCCAGCTCCGTTCCTCCCGCTGCTCACCCCAGTCACACTACTTTTGCCTTCGTTTCTCCCTCCCAGTTCATCGCTCACACTCAGCATCATGGGCAAGACTACTCTCTTCGTTGCGGGCTTCGGCTCCTTGAGAGCGAAAGAACTCGCTTATGAATTCGAACGGTTTGTTTTCTCTCCTCCCTCCTTCATCGGTCACACCCCCTTGCTCACTTCGGTCGCGCTTGCATCTCTCAGCTATGGTCGTCTGGTCAGATGCGACATCCCCGCCGCCAAAAGCTCAACTGCTAAATCGTAAGTCGGCATCGATCGTACCGCCCCATATCCTGTCATCTTCCGCCATCGTCTCCAATCCCCCTCCCCTTTGTCTTCAAGTACCTGCCATTCGCCTCGTGTCGTTTAAACCTGCCCACGCTGCCCAGCTGGGCCTGTCCAAACGCATCCTCCATCATCCGCTCTTTCCCGATGGCTGCTTCGTCACCCACACCTCCCCCCAAGATTTCCTCCTCGTTCACAAGAGAAGAAACCAAAAAACAAAAAGACAAAAAAAGAATCTCATCGAATCAATCATGATCTGACTTTCCCTCATTGGAAGCCGAGGCCTTTAATCTCGAATCGTAATTAACGATCCTCTTCCATCGCGCTCCCTCCGAGCGATACCATCGTCTCATTTTCCTACGATCGATCGTTTCCGTTCCTCACATGCCTCATCACGGACGAGTGCTCCTGCTCCGTTGGCCCGAGAAGAACTTCAGCACTTACGAACCCGTTTGTTTCTTCTCTTCCTCCCACCACGTCCTCCAACCCTTCTTCACTCGGCACCATGGGTCTCGTTTCCCTTGGTCTCGTTCTAGATATGCCTTTGTTGAATTTGAGGATGAGAGAGATGCGGCCGATGCCTATTATGAGATGCACGGCCGTCGTCTCGACGGTGACACGTTGAATGTTCAGGTAAGCCACATTGACCCCTCCGCTCTTTCCTCCCTGCCATGGATGTTATCGCTAACTCGTCGCATCTTTCCTTCTGCCCCATGAACTTAATCGCAGTGGGCAAAAAATGCTCCGTCCTCCTCCTGGCGTTATGAGCGTCGTGACCGCTCCCCTGTCTATTCTCGTCGCTCGTACAGATCCCCATCCCCCTACAGAGCGCGTAGCAGTCGTCGCTCCCCCAGCCCCTACCACAGTCGTACTTCCCGTCGTAGTCGTAGCCCATTGCCTCACAGACGCAGCCCTACTCCCCTTGACAAGCTCGATGACAGAGACAGATTGCCAAGTGAACGTCCCAAGGATCACAAGGACGACAGAGATGACTACCATCACTCTCGTCCTGTTCATTCTCATGATGATCCTGTGGACAAGGGCGAGCGAGCCGTCACCCGCTCTCCCAGAGACGCTTGAATTCTACTATCATCCATCCCCCAAAAGATCTGATCAAAATTGAAATCAAAGATGAAATGCTTGTCGGCTGAAGAGGCTCTCCTCACTTTTCCATACATGGTAGTAATGAAATATGTTTGATGAATATCCTTTGCAGAGTCCGTCTCTCCCATTCGTGATTGCGTGTGTTTGGCGTCCATCAACTACCATGGCCTGACTGCCTATACACAGTCGCGTCTCTGAAGACACGCGAACAGACCGACCACGCTTCTCCAATGGGGATCCTCGTACTGGCCTCCCTGATGACCACTTCCGGACAGGGCATCCGTCCCCACGCGATGCGAGGTCCTCACGGAGTTTGTTTGTCGCAATCATACCATTTAGGATTCCGCGGCCCAGAAATGGCATATGGTTCCGCTGTAACAGGAGACAGATTCTGGACCCTGTAGGCTGTAGCGGTGATACAGTGGCCAATGGCGTGTTGCCGTGCTAGAGCAGTGCGGGGACACCATGGGGCGCCTGAACTGCATTTGCATGCAAACCAACATCAGTTCTGTGCCACATTGCTTCAGTCCTGATGCCACAGTGCAAGCAATCCAAGATTTGCAAGGCATTCAACCAATTTCAGGGCTGCAGCACATTGTGGAATTCCTGATTTTGGATTGTGTGTAACACCGCCAAAGGGGTTGTATCGGTTACAACCCCCCGCGGCTAGATCGGTGGCGGCAACCGATGTAACATCGGTCTACCAGACCGATGTTACATCGGCGGCTCCCACCGATACATTATGCCTTTGTTCTAATGTATCGGTGGGCCCGGCCGACATAAAATCGGTCTGGGCGACCGATGTAACATCGGTCGCCTCTGGCCGACGTTACCGCGGGGGGTTGTAACCGATACAACCCCTTTTGCAGTGTAATCCCACATTCAGACTGCAGAAATGCACTGATGTTGGATTTCATTGGATTTTCCTGTAAGTGGAAATATCAAGTCTGTGGGCAATTGATGGGATCATGCTTCAAACTTTTTTATGCAAGTGGCAAATGCATCAGGAGAGGTCAAAATCAAGCAGGCATGAAACCCACTGGAGGACTTCCCTTTGCTTGGAATTCCAAATGTACATGGCCTCATTCCAAATTTCAAAACTTTTTTGGTGGTGAAAATCATTGACATTTAGGCTCCAACCACCAAAAGAGGTTTGGAATATGCTTCTAGAAAGGTCAAATTTGAAAATATCATGCCAAGGGAAGTCCTCCACTATTAGGCTGGTTCACATGTGGCTGATTTGACACTAGTTGGGGTCAGCAGTTCTACTGATGGATAGCAAAACCTTGTTGGATCATCAACCATCAACCGGCTGCAATTTACTGCAAAAGAAACTCATAGCATAATGCTTCAGCCTTAGTATTACTCTACAAAGTTGGGAAATCTGAAGAAAACTCAAAATCAGCCAAATGTGAACCAGACCATCAGGAGTTCATGTAAGTTCACATTGAATTATCTTAGTAGATACATAACTCAATGTCATCAAACCTTCCATGCCAAATTGACTGGTGCTTTGGGTGATATGATTGCTGATGGTCTGCTGATTTCACTCTTAGGGAAAAATCTTATTGGTTTGCAATAAAGATGGCTATTGGGCAAGGCAAAGGCTTCCCAAACCTGTCTAACCACTGTTACAATCCCTCAACCCAGCTGGATGATATGCTATGTTGGATCAATCTTAACAAGTGATCATCTTAATAAGGCAGTTCATGATCAGCTGATTTCTGATTGCTGGAATTACAACCCTTGCTTATGCAGGTCATAGGACCCTGGAGACCCCCTAATTATGACAGTAACAAAAAATCAGGGATTTTACGGAATTTCATACATTTTTGGAGCTGATTCATACACATTTTTTGAGTAGGCTCAGAGGATCTCAAAAGTTCTCATACAATTTTTGTGAGTAACATTTGCTACCAAGGGGGGGGGGGGGTGCAGAGCGTGAATAATTTATTTCCTTCAAGATTCTCATACATCTCAGGATTTCAGGGGGTGCAGAGCATGGAAAAATTACTTTTCTTCAATATTCTCATACATTTCAGGTTACTATCCCCCTGACCCTGAAATACAAAATATACATTTGACGTGAGTAGCATTAGCACTAAAAAAAGTCATTCATACACGTTTGGTGAGTAACATTTTGGCTTTTTGGCCAAGAATTCATACATTTTTGTTACTGTCATTATTAGGGGGTCTCCAGGGTCCTCAGGTCATAAGTTTAAATGAGCCCTTGCATGGCAGGTAAGATTTTGGTGAGTGATCTCATCCATATGCAAAATGTTTTTGGTGAGTGATCCCATCTACAGTGCCCAAAGGCACCTCTCAACTACCCGCGCCTGCAAAAAAAAAAGTTTGCGCGGGCTCCCATAACATTCATGCATATGTGTTTCAAACCACGAAAGTGTGTTTTTGGGCTCTACAGACTTAGGGCTTTCAGAAAATATGACCCACAAGTCTGTCCGATCATTTTATTTATGATTTTTTTTTCAGAATGAAAAATTTGGAATTTCCCTTTATTATATACATATGCATATAGAAAGTATGCATTTAGAACGCATAATATGTACTTAAAACACACAATGTGGACTTAAAACATATAATATGCATTTAACTCTGCATTTATGCACTTATGTACAGGCTGTCCCAAGTCCCGACACCAGCTGGGACAAACCGGTCTGGCAAAGCAGACTTGGCAAAGCTGAGCCAATCAGCACATCTCCAATGAAGAGACATCAGATTGGTCTCAGGCAGAGAGAAAAAATAAGGAGACCAAGTTCATGTGTATTTCTCAAAGCAAGTTGAAGAGAGAGGAAATTGATCATCAACTATTGATGACATCTAAGTTCATCATGGCACTCTTTGGGATGTGCCAATGTGAGCTGTACTTTTTCATCATCTTTTCCGCCTGAGCACCAGTGAGACCTTGTCTTTTTATTGGAAAGAGTTTTCAAAATATTGTCAGATAAAGAAAATTGGAGGGATCGATCACAAGATGACCTACTCATATGCGGAAAGTTGACAATTGATTTGACGAAAGTACTTTTGAATTGTTGAAAGGGGACATCATTTGCGACAGTCTTCAAACAGATCCTTGGCTGAAGCAAAATTTAGGCATTTGTGGCTTTGTGATCTGAAGGCTGATACATAGATGATGCTAGTTTAGTTTTGTATTGAAGGAGGAATGAGATGAGAAAAAACTTACCTTGTTTAATGTAGGACCAGAAGAGCTCAATTGGATTGAGCTCGCAATGAAACTTTGGAAGGAAGAGACATGTGTGGCCAGCGTCTTCAATGATTGTCTGTAGAAGAGGTTTCTCATTAACAAAGTCCAATTGAAGCAACATGATCTTGGACCAGCAACAGGTAGTAAATGTATTGTCTGGAACTTGAGGTCCTTGATTATTGGCTGGTGCGAGGTTTTCAGTAGATTCCAAGGCACATGCCTGTTCTTCGGTTAAGAAGTAACCTTTGTCAAGGGTAGCGCTGATAAGAACTTCTGATCTCTTTGCAGCATCCCTCTTTTGCACAGACAGACGGCAGGTAGCGCACTTGAGATTGAGGGGTGGCAATTTTGCATTGGATAGTTGCTTTATATAGAAATACCAAAGTCCCCACCCTTGAAGGACAACTTGTATGCCTTTAGCTACCAGTTGAGAAGATGGGTTGTTTGGATCTCTTGGGTAAACCATTGTTTGTGGTGTTCCACACAGCTCAATGGGAATGTTTGGATTGTCAGAGGGAATGACAGTGTCTCGTAACAAGCTTTGCTTTCCTCCTGAGGACAAGTTCATGTTCTGGGCTTGAAGGGCCGAAGGTGAATATGCCCCATGGGCAGACAAGCAATCAAACAAAAATACTGCCTGACATCCAGGATCAAGTGCCTCAAAGATTGGCAATGCCTTCTTGGTGACTTGATCACACAGCTGATTCATGTCCCACCAGGAATCACCCTTTGATCCAGGGTATATAATCATAGCAGCATCCCGACTTGTTGGCTTAACTTGGGTTGACTGGGCTTGTGTGATGGTATCAAACTGAGTTTCAGATAACTCCAAGCGTCCTGTGGTCTCTAGAATAAAGTTGGAGATGTGGATAAGTCGTCCTGCGTTCTTTGAGCGGAAGTCTTGACACCCTGGTAAAAGCCATGTCGATTTTGGTCTCTCCTTTGGGTGGACAGTTGATTCATTGTGGTATATAAAAACGGTTTGCCTGCGGTCTTCAAGAAGGCTTGGGTCAATCAGTATAGGAACTTCAAGATTGTTGCCACTGTATGTTTGCAAATGTTTTCAAAGTTCAGCAAAGTCCTTGAGGTACTTGACTTGAGTTGCAACCACGTCAGGTCTTTCATGACCATCATAGTAGATACACTTAGAGTAGGTCTGCGGCCAAAATCCAAGCTTCAACATCCAACTCGTGGCAGTTACTTCTGATATGGATTGATTGATACCAAGCTTTGGTAGAATCTCATCGTTGACTTGAAGACAGAATGAAAGAGGAGAAGCCTAAATGAGAGTAAAAAAGATGTCAGCTGAAGCTCAAATCCTGAAGTCACATGAACTTCTCACCTCGCCAGGTTTTTGTTGCAAAGACCACTGGATAACTGAAGAGTAGATGTCTTTGCGGTCTAGATGCAAAGAATGACTTGCTCCCTTCCCAGGTTGTGGGAAGTGGAGCTCTTTGTGTAGCAAGACATGTCGGGCTTGCTTGCGTATTCTTTTTGCTTGACTGATTCCACTAGAACTGTTGGTTTGTTTTTCTGGAGGAAGTTGCAGGTTTGAAGCTTGAGCTGTTAAAATTGAGGCTTGCATGTTTGGAGCTGAATGGTTTTCAGACAACAATTTTTCTTGACGATTGTTGAACTCTTGAAGCTCTTCCAGTTGACTGGTAGGAAACATAAATTTTGGATCCTTCTTACATTTCTGTTTATAAAAGTCATATAGATATTTTATTTTTTGATTGAGAGCTTTACATTCCTTGTCAAGTTGATTCTGGTTTGGGGCTTGAGTGGGTTTGGTGGGCTTATTCAGGTATCAACTGACATTCTCAGAAATTCAATGCACCTTTTGTATAATCAACTTGTGAGGGCTTGGTTGAAGGGTGATGTTTGGTTTGGAAATTTCTTTGATCTCGCCATCTGGATCCACAAGTTCTTCAATCTCTCCATCTGAATCCACGAGTTCTTCAATCTTTCTGCTATGGTGTTTGTACAGAGTTTTCTTTCCAGCGGCCAAGAATTTTGCCATTATTTGATTATTTGATCCTTCTGCCTTATCCTTAGTTTTCCATTGGTTGAATTGGCTGCCTTTTGCAATCGGGCAGCTGACAAGCTTTCCTGATTTGTTCAGAGGGTTAATAACTGGCAATCGGTAGCCTTTGAGAATATCACCACCAGGGGTTTTCCTTTGGCGTCCAGAAGTTTCAGTTTCTTCTTTTGGTGCTGCTATTGGCCAGAGGCTTTGGCACATGATAACCTCATCTTCATCTTCATCTCCGTTTGTATCATTGTCTTGGAGAAATTGTACAAGCTGATTTGTCTGATTGTTGAATATTATTTCTTCATCTTGGTAGGCCAATATTTCTTTGTTCTCCTTTTCCTTCTCAGTCTTTTCCAATTCCCTTCGCTTCTTCTGAGACCTTGCACAACGAGATTGAGGTGCCATTGGAGTGTAATCTTAACAAAAAACGGGTGTCAATAGGTGCAAACCGGGAGGGGTGATCTTGGATTGACCATAAGGTCACAACAAGCCCCAGGGTGGCCAGTGTGGACACTCCAATTAAGGATTGTGCTCTTTTTCAGGGGGGTCAAAATCCGTTTTTTTTTTTTTTTTTTTTTTTTTGCGGGGAGGCAACATTTGGAACCCCCCCAGACCAGTAGTCAAGAGGTGCCTTTGGGCACTGTATATTCAAATTTTGATGCACTGCATGCTGTACAATCATGCATAGAAAACACGGCTAATGCATTAGGGGGGTTCACAATAAGGTTTTGCAAGAATTTTTTTTAGCCGTCTCAAGAAGTTGTAAACGTGCTGCGCACTCTATGCGCAGCACAAATTTTAGATGATGAAGAAAGGCAATCCAAGAAAAATTTTAGGTGATGGAAACAGTCTTGACTCCCTAAAACGCAGAGCTCAAGCCCCAAGGCTCAACCTCATCATGCGCAAAATCAGCAAGCGCCAAGAGGTGATCCGGGAACTTTTCATGATATTGTTTCTACTCCAGCTCAAAGAAACCAACCGCATCGTGGATTCCTCCCTCAAGATGCCGTTGATCCCAACAATTGGTTCAATCATATCTCCTAACGATGCCGGCAAACAATTGATCATTGACTTGGAATTGGAAGATTCAGCCCGCGTTGCCAATCTCCTTGGATATGTTTTATCCAACCAATACCTGCATGACTGACTTCCTGCAAGGACTTGCAATGAGTTTGATCTAGGTCAGCTGTTTGATATGCGCAACGAAGACTTTAAGCAAGCAGTTCAAACAACGGAGTCAGGTTTTCTTGTCCTTCTCCAGAAGATCTTCCTCCATCCTGTCTTTTACAGCAACAGCCATCGATCTCAGCTACCCATCCCTCACCAGCTAGCGTTGAATTTGGAATGGCTGGGCTCAAACGGTAACGGGGCGTCAATCGGAAGATTCTTGCAAAACTTGTTGGTTGGTCGAGGCACGGTTGTGAAAGTTAGCCAAAGAGTAATCCAGGCAATCAACAGCCTCTCTGACAAATTTATTGTGTGGCCAGCTAGTGATAGACGGTGTGAGATCTCAGACGTGATGAAACACGAGGGGTTCAAGGGATGTGTTGGTTTTGTTGACAGAACCACTATTCCTTTGTATCAGCGGCCGTGTCGTGATGGGGAAGTATACTGGGATCGGAAAAAACGATACTCATTCAACTGTCAAGTCATATGTGACTGTGACAAGTTCATCACTTTGTATATGAAGGGCTGGCCTGGTTCTTGTGGTGACAGCTTTGTTTTCAAGAAGATGTCAATTCACACGGACTCTGGAGCATATTTTGAACCAGGTACGTATCTTTATCCAGCAAATAAGTTGAATTACACTCAGATCTGATCTCATATTAGGTCAGTATCTGTTAGCAGATTTGGCTTATGCGTTATCAACGAAATGTATTCCTGCATACAAGGCACCTACAGCCAACATTCCAGTGAATACCAAATTCAACTTCTGCATTGCAAAATCGCGCGTTTTGAACGAGCATACCATAGGAATCCTGAAAGGTCGCTGGGCGTCATTACAGCATCTCTGGTTGGCGCTGAACAGTAAGAAGGACATGAAGCAGATCATACAATAGATCAATGCTTGCATCATTCTCCACAACCTTCTATCTCAACTTGGCAATGCTTGAGATGAATTGCATGACAAAATGAACAACGCCAACCAACCATCTGGTTTGGAATCTGCCTCCAATTGTGCAGAGGAGTTGCGCAATAAGATCTAGGAGAAGTGCATAGAGTTCCACTACAATGTGGGAACACTCCCAATTTGCTTGTAACACTCCTGACTTGCTTGTAGATTATGTATCTTTCTCAATTCTCATTGTATCTTTCCCAATCGTTCCTCATTTTTACCTGACTTTCTTGGTCTTTGATATCATTTTTATGTTCTCAACTAACTCCCTTTTATGTTCTCAACTAACTCCCAGTTGAATGTAAAATGAATTTTCTTGATTGCAAAAAAAAAACATGGAGTGAAATTCAATTTCACACTTTTAATTGCAAAGACAACCAACAAAATATAGACAAGCCAAAAAATAATAATCACGGAAGTGAACAAAAAACAACCAATGAGCAATGTGAAAATAGAAATGAAACCCCCAGATTTGAATATAGAAATAAGAAAAATTAAGCGCCCTCATCCATAGATGAGGCTAATAAATTTCTCAATTTCCAAAGCTGATTTCCCCTCTGCCTGCATGTTGATTGTGATTTTCTTTTGATCTTCTTCTTCCTGTTTTTGTTGTTCTAATTGAGCTTGCTCAAAGGCAATCTCCTCTCATCTGATTTCCAAGGCGCTTTGATCCTCTTGCTTCTGTTTTTCCACCTTGGCAAGCTGTTCCTTCTTCTCCTCTTTGAATTGTTGCTTCTCCCATTCAAATCAATCCCGCTCCCTATCATCCTGTTTATTGAACTTCTCCTTTTCCCATTCAATAAGACTTCCGAGGAAATCATATTTCTCATTCTTGGACTTTTCAAAAGCCCCCGCCAATGTTGACGATTTAGGCTTAGGGGCTGACTGACTCGGGGTGCCTTGGGAAGACCTTTGTTGTGATCCTTGATTGGGAAATGACCGGCGGCAAGAGGCACTGGCATCTGAGGCTCCAGGCTCTGTAGCAAGTAGGTGAGCGGTCTTTTGAGCTGGAGGCTTTTTTGATTCGGGGTTGTTGTAGGTTTATCCGCAGTGCTTGCTATTGGAAATTGGGGTGGGGCTGAATCTGGATGAGATATGTCTGCTGCCAATGGCACTCTCTGTGAATTGCGAGGAGATTTGTCAGGACCGAAATCCAATGGAGGGAAGTCTAAGGGTGGAGGAAGCCTCTCTGCGTTGGAGTCAGCGTGATTGGATATGGTCATGTCATTCTGATCATCTTCCATTTCGGGATCATTGTGAGCATTCTCTCCGAGGTTTACATTGATGTTTCCGTTGTTGCCACGCAAAGGATCATTGTGATTTTGAGTCGCATCCCAGCCGGAGTACATCACTTTGGGAGAGAAATCAGCATCGCTGTTGGAACCCAGTTTGTTGGATTCATTGTCTATAATGTCAGAGTATTTGCCATACAAGTCAGCACCAGCGCACGATTCATGCTGCCTGAGAGGCGTGATATTGGCTTTTCTCCAAAGATTGCGTAAAGTCAATTGTAGCAGGGGCACCAAGCCTCAAGAGCCTCGTTGAAAATTGCAGTTCCATCACGCTCCTCAACCCCTGCCCCGGTATTCTTGGCCCAATTGTTAGCAAGCCAGAATTTTTCCTTGTATTGATTGATGCGTTGGCAAAGTTTTTTGCCTGTGAGATGGAGTCTCCTATTTGAGTGGTTGTTCACGTAGATAGCAAAAACATCATAAGCCGCCGTCTTGGTGAGGTGGCTACCTCCAATGTTGGTCTTTGATCCTGTCCCATAGAGCTGCTTGTAGTTACGCTCATCTTCAAGATAAGAACAGATGTTTGCGTAATCGTCTAGTATGAAAGGACCATTTGAGTCAGGAAGATTGTCAGAGTTTGCTGATTGTGTACCGGCCGGCGCAGGCACTTGAGACTGAGCCGCCTTTGAACAAGGTCTGGGAGCCTTTTTTTTGCCTTGGCCTTTTCTTTTTCGCCGCTTTTAGCTTTTTTGCGCAAGCAAGTTCCTTGCAATAAGCTGCCATCTCGGCCTTGTTTTGCCGTGGACGCTTCTTTTGGGTTGTACTAGATTGATTGCTTGGGTTCATTGAATTTGACGATTGCGACGCAATTGGTGGGGTGCTAGATGTGGAGTTTGGTACATCCAGGTTGATTCTAACACTTGAACTTAAGCCTTGAACACAAGCAGATCAAGAAAGGACCACATTTGAAGGAGCAGAGACTATGTTTGATGGAGTAGGAGCCACATTTGATGGAGTAGGAGCCACATTTGGAGTAGCAGCCACGTTTGAAGGAGTCAACACGGATGATTTACCTATCAACACTGGATCCAGAGCAATCTGCAAAAAAACATGTTAGTAGGCTGGATTCAAGGAAAAGAAAAAAGAAACTTACATTATTGACCATGGTAGACAGAAGTGATGGATGAATCAAAAGCGTGTGTGGAAGGAGGGATGGGTAGCTGATGCCGAGGGGGGGGGATTGGTTGTTGAGGCTGAGTGAGGGGGGTTGGTTGGTTGTTGATGCTGATCAGTGGGGGGGTTGTGTATGTTTAAGGAAACATTGATAAAATTTTAAGCAAGCAAGATGCCCACGAGGGCTGCTTGCTGGGATCCTTGCCTAAAATTTTAACCTAAATTTAGGCAAGAAATGTCACCAACAAGAATTTTTTTAAGGGGGGCGGGAAGCGGAAAAGCTTATTGTGAACCCCCCTATTAGGACGGTTCACATTGGGCCTAAATCTGTAACCCATCAGCAAGTGTTTAACCACACGCTCCTGCCAATTTGGTGTGGGACGCTTGCTGACGTGTGGTTATGGATTGCATAAAAATGGTCCAATGTGAACCGTCCTATTGTTTAAATGCAGCTATTTATATCAACTGCGGGCTGTGAAATACCACTGACCAGGAAATACCCTTACAGTGGCTTCCTTTCATAAAGAGGTACTTCTCAAATGATGTTCTTTTTCCGAAATAGACTCAAAAGCACCAACCAAACCCAGTTGCGAATATTGTATAGCAAAGACAGGTTTTGAAACCATGTTTTCTGGGTAAAACCCTATGGATACGTACTACACAGACATCAAGCGGCCACCCGTGTAGAAACGGATTGAGCTACTCAATAGCCCGCATCAATCTTGCAAGCAGGCTATTGAGTAGCTGAATCCACCTCTCAGCTCCTCTGGACATGTATCATCAGCCATCACCAATTTCACCCGCTCATCTCGCGTGAGTCCCCGACATCCTCTCTGTTGCAACAAGCACAGCTTCTCCGTTTGATCCCCCTCCTCTCCAGTTGCACGCCCACACTTTAGCTTACAAGCCCCTCCTTATCGGAGGGACTGGTATGGCCTTCTCGTGAAGCGAGCATCTGGAGGAGGTTTGCAAGGAGTTTCTCTCCCATCAGATCAATTTACTGGACATGGTTTTGACTTCTGCAACTGCAAACATGATGCCAGCCAACTCAGTTACCTTGCAGGATACATTTCAGCCTTGCCACCACACACTGAGTATTTTTTTACATTATGGATGGGTGATAAAGGATGAATTTCATTTGATATTTTAGGCAGAAAACTGCTTAGAGTAGCAAATTTGAATAACCTTCTCATGACTGCCATTAAAGAAAATGCTTGAATTTTAGGGCTTGGATATTTTTATTATCTAAATAATTTGAAGTTTCTAGAAGTGTTGAGTAAAGGGTTATAAATTATGAGTTGTAGAGGTATGATGGTTTGAGAAAAAAAACAGCTGGGAGTGGGAAAACTGGAAATGTGAATATCTTTTTGATGAAAGCCACTGACAATGTCAAAGTTTCAGTTTATGTTGAGTAAATGATTATCTGAATTATTGGAAAATTTGAGCAGTAGTGTGTACATGCTTCATGAGGTTTGGAGGTTGGATGGTGCCAGGAAGAAAACATCTTGGAGCAGGAAAACTGGAAATGTGAATAGCCTTTTGATGAATGCATTGCCACTGACAATGAGAAAGTTTCACTTCATTGAGGCTAAGTGATGACCTTATTTATCTGGAATTTTTAGCAGCAGTATGCAGATGGTTCAGGATTTATGGAGGTTTGATGGTTCCAGGTGGAAAAGAACTTGGAGTTGGAGAACCAGAAGTGTGAATAAATGTTTGATGAGTGCCACTCTATAGCCATGTGTCAGCTTATTAAGATTATTTATTGATATGAATTATTTCAAAAGTTTAGAATTAGTGTGTAGTTGAACTTGTACATGGTTAATGTGTTTTGGAGGTTTGATGTTTTCAGGCAGAAAACAGCCTAGATGGAAAACTAGAGTAGATGGAAAACTAGAAGTCTGAATAACTTCATAATATATGCCAATGTTTGTTCAAAACTTTCCACCTATTGAGATTTTTATTTTTTCTGATTGATTGCAAATTTTGAGCAATGTGTAACTGCTTATTGAGAATCAGATGTAGCCATATAGTGATTTGGTCAGTAAAAATCATAAATTTGCCTAAGGATAACTCAGGATGTAATGGGACAAATGACATGATTCCAAAGTTATTAATCATATTTTGATGATTGAAAAATTAATATCATCACCTTTTGAATCATATCAGAAGCCGCAGCATATCCAGAGTTAATATTATTTTGAATCAACTGAAAGATGATTGTAACATTTGGATACATGTCATTGTCCCTAGTACATCCTGAGTTATACCTAGCACTACATACCCTACAATATATCCCGTACGGGATACTGAGTAAGACATTACAGGATATACGGGATATCTTGTAGTGGTCAACTTTTTCAAACCACCCTCATATAACATCACCATATCACCATATCATATAACTGTCATATCCCAATATAACAATATCAGATCACTGTCATATTACAAGATACTAACATCATATCACCACTGTATCACAAGATAACACTATTGTAAGCACTATCAGCATTAACCACTCAAACAAGGCTGGTCAAGGAATGCTCAAACAGCCGTGTTCAACAAGTGATCTTGGACAGGCACCGTCCAACCAAAGCGCATGCTTGCCATTCAAGCGGGTCTGCCCAATCAGTTCCTGGCTGGTGGTGACTGGTTTCAATCAAACCAATTGAACAGGCCCATCCAAATGGCTGGCACGTGCTTGGGTCAGACAGTGCCTGTCCAATCACTGGTCAAACACAGATGTTCAAGAACTGCTCAATCAGCTGTTTTTGACCAATCAATGCCAGCAGTGAAGCTTACCTCACTCCAAGCTTGCATCAAATAAGGACTTCAGTAATACTCAAGTTTACAAATGCCAACTGCCGGCATTTGAGCAAGTTTTTATTGCAGTGCCTCACCCAGGGGCTGTCCCAGTGCATTTCCACAAGAATTGCTTGACCTGATCAACAAGTGCAACAAAATTGGTAAACTCCATGCAAAACATCTATACTAATGTGGACAACTTTCCAAAGCAATCTGCAGATTGCTATTCCATGCAAAACATTAGTACAAATTTTTTGCATGGAGTTTAGGAATTTTGGTGCACTTGTTGATCAGGTCAAGCACTTTGTGTGGAAAGACACTGGAACAAGCTGGTTCAGTTTTCCTCCTTTTGTGCCCTCTGCTCCCTGATGTCACACAAAGATACTGTCCTTTGTATTTTCCAAAATCCCTTTCCCATCTGCCGGTTCCTCCCTGCAGACATCCATTTAAACCAATCCCAGCCTTTTTTGCACCCCAAACTGTGATGCCATGCAACCCTACTACCATCTATTTCTGTTCTCAAATGCAAAAGTACCCAACAGTCACCAACAACCAAAAGGCTTGTTGTCACAAGTGGTTTCCGCGGTTGGTGCTCTAGAGTCTCACTTTTATAATCTGTCTCACTTTTATAATCCTGCCATTGTGGCAAAAACTTTAGTCTCATTCCTTTTGCCTGTCAAGATTGGGCTTTGCGCATCAAAATTTCACAAATTATCTATTTTTCCCATGTTTTCCCAGGAAACCAAACCCTTGCACTTGGTGAATCAAAAAAATAGATATAGCCAATTGATGCCTCTGAGTCAAATGATTATTTGAGTATAGTGGTGTGGTAGTATCATGCCTTGTGCCTGTCATGATTGGGCTTCATGCATCAAAATTTTACAAATTACCTGTTTTCCCATGTTTTCTCAAGAAAAAAGACCCTTTCACATGGTAAATCAGAAACATAGATATGACCAATTGATGCCTGTGAGCCAAGAATTGATTTTCATATAGTGGTTTGATATTATCACACACTTTGCCTGTCAAAATTAGGCTTCACACATCAAAATTTCACAAATTACCTATTTTTCATGTGTTTTCTCAGCACAAAAGACCCTTGAATATGGTGAATCAAAAACATAGATATGGAAAATTGATGCACCTGAGCCAAGGTTTTATTTGCATATAGTGGTGTGGTATTATCACATGTTTTGCCTGTGAAGATTTGGCTTCATGCAGCAAAATTTCACAAATTACCTATTTTTCCTGTGTTTTCTCAGGAAAAAAGACCCTTGCACATGGTGAATCAAAAACCTAGATATGGCCAATTGGTGCCTCTGAGACAAGGGTTGATTGGAATATAATTTTGTGGCAGTATCACACCTTTTGCCTGTTAAGATGTGGCTTGGCGCATTGAAATTTCACAAATTACCCTCTTTTTCTGCGTTTTCTCATGAAAAAAGACCCTCGCACACAGTGAATCAAAACCATAGATATGGAAAATGAATGCCTGTGAGCCAGGAATTGATTTGAATATAGTTCTGTGGTAGTATCATGTGTTTTGCCTGTCAAGATTTGGCTTCACCCATGAGAATTTCACAAATCACATTTTCTTTCTGTGTTTTCTCAGGAAAAAAGTGCCTTGCACGTGATGAAAGAAAAAACAATAGATATAGAAAATTGATGCCTGTGCGCCAAGATTTGATACATATATAGTGGTGTGGTAGTATTGCGTGTTTGCCTGTCAAGATTTGGCTTCACACATCAAAATTTCACAAATGACCCACTTTTTCTGCATTTTCTCATGAAAAAAGATCCTTGCACATGGGGAATCAAAAACATAGATATGGCCAATTGATTCCTGTGAGTCAAGGTTGGATTTTAATATAGTGGTCTGGTAGTATCATGCCTTTGCCTGTCAAAATTGGGCCTCACGCATCAAAATTTTACAAATTACCTATTTTTCCTGTGTTTTCCCAGGAAAAAAGACCCTTTCACATGGTGAATCAGCAACATAGGTATTGAAAATTGATGAATCATAGTCAAGTGTTGATTTGCATAAAGTGGTGTGGTAGTATCATGCCGTTTGCCTGTCAAGATCTGGCTTCACGCATCAAAATTTCACAAATGATGATCTACTTTTCCCATGTTTTCTCAGGAAAAAAGACACTTGCACACGGTGAATCAAAAACATAGATATAGCCAATTGATGCCGCTGAATCAATTCATGATTTTCACATAGTGGTGTGGTAGTATTATGCCGTTTGCCTGTCAAGATTGGGCTCAGGCATCAAAATTTCACAAATTCCCTATTTATCCTGTGTTTTCTCAGGAAAATATACCCTTGCACATGGTGTATCAAAAACATAGACATAGCCAATTAATGCCTCCTGTGAGCCAAGGTTTGATTTTCACATAGTTGTGTGGTAGTATCATGTGTTTTGCCTGTCAAGGTTTGGCTTTGCACATGGAAATTTCCCAAATTACCCTTTTTTTCTGCCTTTTCTCAGGAACAGAGACCCTTTCACATTGTGAATGAAAAATGAAGACATGGCCAATTGATGTATCAGAGTCAAGGGTTGATTTGCATATAGTGGTGTGGTAGTATCATGTCTTTGCCTGTTGAGATTTTGCTTCACGCATCAAAATTTCACAAATTACCCATTTTTCCTGTGTTTTCTCACAAAAAAAGACCCTTGCACATGGTGAATCAATGGATTTTTCATGCACAAAGCCCAATCTTGACAGAAAAAAGGCATGATACTGCCACACCACTATATGCAAATGAAATCTTGGCTCACAGGCATTAATTGGCAATATCAATGTTTTTGATTGACCATGTGAAAGGGTCTTTGTTCCTGAGAAAATGCAGCAGAATGGGTAATTTGTGAACTTTTGATGCTTGAAGCCAAGTCTTGACAGGCAAAAGGCGCAATTTTACAACACCACTGTATGTAAATGAAAACCTGACTCAGAGTTCTCAATTGGCTATATCTGTGTTTTTTGATTCACCATGTGCAAGGGTCATGCTTCCTGAGAAAACACAGGATGAATGGGGAATTTGTGAAATTTTGATGCGTGAAGCCCAATCTTGACAGGGATAAGGCATGATACTATCACACCACTACATTCAAATCAAACCTTGGCTCGCAGGCATGAATTGGCAATATTGTTGTTTCTGATTCACCATGTGCAAGGGTCTTTTTTCCTGAGAAAACACAGGAAAAAGAGGTAATTTGTGAAATTTTGATGCATGAAGCCAAATCTTGACAGGCAAAACACGCAATCATACCACACCACTATATGAAAATCAAACCTTTGCTCACAGGCATAAATTGTCTATATCTTTTTTTTCACCGTGTGAAAGAGTCTTTTTTCCTGAGAAAAGGCAGAAAAAAAAGGTGATTTTTGACATAAATTCATGCCTGAAGCCAAATCTTGACCGGCAAAACACACAATACTACCACACAACTAAATGAAAATCAAACCTTGGCTCACAGGCATCAATTGGAAGTATCTATGTCTTTGATTCACCATGTGCAAGGGTCTTTTTTGTGATAAAACACGGGAACAATTGGTAATTTCTGAAATTCTGATGCATGAAGCAAAATCTTTACAGGCAAAAGGCGTGATAATACCACACCACTATATTCAAATCAACTCTTGACTCTGATACAATCTAAATTTTTCATTCACCATGTGAAAGGGTTTTTGTTCCTGAGAAAAAGCAGAAAAAATGGGTAATTTGGGAAATTTTCATGTGCAAAGCCAAATCTTGACAGGCAAAACACATGATACTACCACACAACTATGTGAGAATCAAACTTTGGCTCACAGGAGGCATCAATTGGCTATATCTGTGTTTTTGATTCACCATGTGCAAAGGTTTTTTTTCCTGAGAAAACATGGGATAAAAAGGGAATTTGTGAAATTTTGATGCCTGAAGGCCAATCTTGAGAGGCAAAAGGCATGATACTACCACACCACTAGATTCAAATCAATCCTTGGCTCACAGGGATCAATTGGCCATATCTACATTTTTGATTCACCATGTGCAAGGGTCTTTTTCCTGAGAAAATGCAGAAAAAACGGATAATTTGTGAAATTTTGATGTGTGAAGCCAAATCTTGACAAGCAAAACACGCAGGAATACCACACCACTATATAAAAATCAAAACTTGTCTCACAGGCATCAATTTTCTATATCTATTTTTTTGTTTCACCGTGTGCAAGGGTCTTTTTTCCTGAGAAAAAACTGAAAAAAAAGGTAATTTGTGAAGTATTCATGCATGAAGCCAAATCTTGACAGGTAAAACATGTTATAATACCACATCATTATATCAAGAATGAAAATTGACTCACATATATCAATTTTCCATATCTATGTTTTTGATTTACCATGTGCACAGGTTCTTTTTCATGAGTAAAGACAGAAAAAATTGGTAATTTGTGAAAGTTTGATGTGTGAAGCCAAATTGTGACAGGCAAAAGGCATGATACTGCCACACCACTTGATGAAAATAAACCCTTGACTTGAAGAAATCAATTTGCCATATCTATGTTTTTGGTTCACCATGTGCCAGGGTCTTTTTGCCTAGGAAGACGCAGGAAAAATAGGTAATTTGTGAAATTTTGATGCGTGAAGCCAAATCTTGACAGGCAAAACACATGACACTACCACACAACTATATGAAAATCAAAGCTTGGCTCAGGGGCATCAGTTTGCCATATCTATGTTTTTGTTTCACCATGTTAAAGGGTCTCTTAATTTCCTGAGAAAACACAGGAAAAATAGGTAATTTGTGAAATTTTGATGTGTGAAGCCCAATCTTGACTGTCAAAATGTGTGATACTATCACACCTGTCAGCCTTAGAGACAAAACTGTTTCCCAAAAAGCTTCAACAATTTCCTCTCCAGATTCCCCTCATTTTTATGATCATTTGTATCTATTATTGTCCATAGTTGTGATGTATAATTGAGGAGTAATTACACCTTGAACATCTATTATTTTCTAAGTTCAAACCATAATACCATATTGAATATATGCATTTCAATCAACAAGTTTAATCATTTTTTCAGCTGGCTGAATGAAAAACTTCATCATCACTCAGAACCACCAACTTAGAAGAATCAGACAACTCTGGACAACATCACTCCTCACTACTCAATCAACACAGATTCCATCACATCCCTATGTTGTCGTGGTCATTTGGTGTCATCTGATTGAATAGTAAGCAGCTTTTTCCAAGTTCTCTCTTCCTTCAAAGTTCTTCTGAGCTATTGATCTCTTCATCCATCCTGCTCATCTTCTTCTCCAATCAAATAAAGAACAAAACCAATAAACATATCATCTTTGCCTCTGGGGACTGCTGCTAAAATCCACATAGGTTTCCTGCTACACAACCTTTGCCAGTTTCCTTTGGCATAAAAAAGCAAGGCAGTCTTTGACTGGACCTTCTCTGTTTCTTAAGAGAATAGTGGTTAAGCTTAGCTGCCCTTAAACCATCCTCCTTTAAGGAGAGAACCAGAATAGCCCATAGAAGGCCAAAGATCATCATATGCATAGTTATAACCATATTCTTCTTCCTCTCCTTCTTCCTTCTCTACTTCACAATAGTTGTCCTCTCCTTATCCTTTCTGGAATCAACTATTGTGCTCCCCTTTCTTGTGTCCTGTTGTCACATAAGAGACCCAGGCTCACAACACCACTATATGAAAATCAATCCTTGGCTCACAGGCATCAATTGATAATATCTTTTTTTCTGATTCACCATGTGAAAGGGTCTTTTTCCTGACGAAAACATGGGAACAATAGGCAATTTGTAAATTTTTGATGCATGAGGCCCAATCTTGAGAGGCAAAAGGTATGATACTACCACACCACTATACTCAAATCATCACTTGACTCAGAGGCATCAATCGGCCAAATCTATGTTTTTGATTCACCATGTGCAAGGGTCTCTTTTCCTGAGAAAAAATGGGAAAAATAGATGATTTGTGAAATTGTGATGCGTGAAGCCAAATCTTGACATGCAAAAGGCATGATACTACCACACCACTATTTGAAAATCAATACTTGAGTCAGATCCATCAATTAGCCATGCCTATGTTTTTGATTCACCTTGAGCAAGGGTCTTTTTTCCTGGGGAAACACAGGAAAATTGGTAATTTGTGAAATTTGGGTGTGTGTGAGGCCCAATCTTGACAGGCAAAAGGAATGATACTACCACACCACTATATGAAATTCCAACCTTGAATCACATGCATCAATTGGGAATATCCATGTTTTTGATTCCCCATGTGCAAGGGTCTTTTTTCATGAGAAAATGCAGAAAAAATGGGCAATTTGTGAAATTTTGATGCGTGAAGCCAAATCTTGATAGGCAAACACGCAATACTACCACACCAATTTATTTAAACCAAAACTTGGACCACAGGCATCAATAGTCTATATCTATGTTTTTGTTTCACCATGTGAAAGGCACTTTTTCCTCAGAAAACACAAAAAAAAGGTGATTTGTGAAATATTCATGGGTGAAGCCAAAAGTTGACAGGCCAAACATGTTATAATAACACTCCACTGTATGAAAATCAAATCTTGGCTCAAAGGCATTAATTGGCCATATCTATGTTTTTAATTCACCGTGTGCAAGGGTCTTTTTTCATGAGAAAATGCAGAAAAAGAGGGTAATTTGTGAAATTTTGATGCGTGAAGCCACATCTTAACAGGCAAACGGCTGCATGAGACTGCCACACCACTATATGCAAATCAACCCTTGACTCAGAGGAATCAATTGGTCATATCTATATTCTTGATTGACCATGTGCAAGGGTCTTTTTTCCTGGGAAGACACAAGAAAACTAGATAATTTGTGAAATTTTGATGCATGACGCCAAATCTTGATGGGCAAAACATGTGTTACTACCACATCACAATATAAAAATCAAACCTTGGCTCACAGGCATCAATTGGCCATATCTATGTTTTTGTTTCACCATGTGCAAGGGTCTTTTTTCGTGAGAAAACACAGGAAAAATAGGCAATTTGTGAAATTTTGATGTGTGAAGCCCAATCTTGACCAGCAAAATGTGTGTACTACAACACCAGTATGTGCAAATCAATCCTTGGCTCACAGGCATCCATTGGTAACATCTAGGTTTCTGATTCAACATGTGAAAGGGTCTTTTTTCCTGAAAAAGCAAGGGAAAAACATGTAATCCAATACAAGCTGGGCAAAACTGTAGCATGACCGTACACTCAATAAGCCTACAGCTGAATTGTAATTGTATGTGTAGACAGCTTACGAGAGCTTGTAATCAGCACTGTTGGTGAGCAAAGTCTCCAAATGGTCGTCAATTGCATTCCAGTGGTTGTTGTTCTCAGCCCATGATTGCGCTTTCTGACGGTGAATGAGCATTTGAAGGCGCAGGTATGCAAACCTGACCCTTGTCGCAGTTCGCACTTCCGGAGTCAAGCCACCCGACACAAGTGCCAATTGAGGTGCAAAGTGCTGCACCAAATGGACGTCACATCATGTCAGCTTTCAATTGTTGAGCACTCAGAATGAAGCTTACCGAATTGATTAGCTTATCAAGTGGCAGGAAAGGGATGTCCTTGTTGTCCGGTTCTAAACCATTAAGAAGCTGCCAGTTTATATGTACAAGTCAGCACAAAAAAATTAACAAAAATCCTTGGAGATGCTCACATATATTGTCAAGCTTCTCTTCTCATATTTGAGCAACTTGAGCATAAGTTTTTGGAAATACGCAACAACAGTGGTATCACCCTCAATGTATCCGGGGGGCAAGTTCAACCTTTTCCACGGAAGATCTTTTTGTTCTATCACTGTATTCATCAGGAGAAGTGGTGATATGGGTAGTGGGACCATTCCTGGGGTTTGGATTTGTCCATAGGCTTGTAGGTCCAGCCGGATTATGATCTTCCTCAGCTCCGTTTGTATGAACTTCTACAGAAGAAGTATTGACTTGTCACAAATTACCAAGTATGTATGTATAGTACAGTGGAAATACCCTTACACGTATATCAATTGGTTGACCGCCGCCTCGAGCAGGTACCAATGCTCCAGTCCCAGGATTAGATTTGCCTCCCTGAGGCGCTTGGATACTGTGGTTGCGGTTAACCAGATTGTACATCATCATGTGCAACATGAGCATGTGTTCATTGGGGGAGGACTGCAAGTCGGTCGGCATTAGCATTGATTATGTTTATGAAGCAAAACAGCTTACATTGACAATACCCAGCGCATGTGTTGCCAAAGCTTCACTGGTACCGACAAGCTGACGGAGGTGCCCAATCATCCCCGTGATCTGGGTTTCACCTCTGGGTATAGCTGTGGTCCCACCTTGCGCGGATGGTCCAATAACCATGAAGGTCTGAGAGCTTGAATCAATACCAAAACTCGAGCCAGTATCTTCTTGGCTCCTGGAAGTATCATTGAGTCCATCAGGTAGGTCATCTTCCTTGCCATCTCTATTACCTCTGCTATATGGCATAGCACGCGCTCCCAAAGCTGTTGCTCTTTGAGTTTGGACTGGGCCAGGTGAATCTGTACATCCTGTAAGTTTCACCTGTATACATTTGAACCCGTTTACAAGATACTGACCTAATAACCTTCTTGCAAAGCGTGGGGTTGACGGGATGGTGGCACCAAGTGAAACAGGTGTGTTGGTGAGTTCAAACAACATGTTGGTTTTGTGTCGGAGGGGCAGAATGGAATGAAACTGGTAAGATGGCTTTGAGCAGGATTGAGCTCAATGCCACAGTCACTCAAGCTCTTCTTATTTCCCAGTTTCATTTCAATTGAATTTGAAATCTCCTTTGATATTCTCTCCTCGTTCCGGGCTTTTGCCACTGAGCGACTTGATATTTGGGCTCTTGCAAGTCCGGCTCATCAACTTCACCAATACTGCCAATCTCTGCCTCAGGACTGGCTTTCAAGTCTTTTTTGACCTCTGACTCAAGTCATTCATTACCTATTGAGAATCTGAAAAGGTGAGAGCTGGTTGCACGGTGATATTGTTCATCTGAAATTATCAATCCATTTTATCCAAGTACCTATTTCACAAATATTCAACTTTTTTGCGCCTCTTCCTATGTGAAAAATGCCCTGTGATGTAGAGGATTACTATTCAAATTTTTGGTAAGTTTTGAAGCCTTAATCACAACAAAGAATTTTGCAATCACCCCATGGAAAATTGGAATTTTTGGGGGTGAATTTGAATATGCTGCTGGAAGGCTAACCTGCTTGGATTGCCAAGCTGACACCATCTCAGCATGCACACTGGACTTCCAGCTGAGTGGTGGACAGCTCAGGATGTAGGCTGACCTGCCTGTTGAGCTGGTAGCTGGTAACAGCTCATCTGTAACAGCTGAGTTGGCAGGTCAACCTGCCTGATATGCTGGTAACAGCTGAGTTGGCAGGTCAGCCTGCCTGATATTCTGGTAACAGCTGAGTTGGCAGGTCAGCCTGCCTGATGAGCTGGTAACAGCTGAGTTGGCAGGTCAGCCTGCCTGATGAGCTGGTAACAGCTCAGCTGGCAGGTCAGCCTGCCTGATGAGCTGGTAACAGGAGCTGGTAACAGCTCAGCTGGCAGTTAATCCTGCCTGATGAGCTGGTAACAGCTCAGCTGGCAGGTCAGCCTCCCTGATGAGCTGGTAACAGCTCAGTTGGCAGGTCAGCCTGGCTGATGAGCTGGTAACAGCTCAGCTGGCAGGTAAGCCTGCCTGATGAGCTGGTAACAGCTCAGCTGGCTGGTCAGCCTGCCTGATGAGCTGGTAACAGCTCAGCTGGCAGGTCAGCCTGCCTGATGAGCTGGTAACAGCTCAGCTGGCAGGTCAGCCTGCCTGCTGAGCTGGTCACAAGAGCTCCCCTTGCCCTCCCTTCCCCAGTTCAAGTATCAGCCTCTTAGTTACCCTTAACCTCCAAGCCTGCAACCCCAACACTATCAGCCTTGACTTAATGCAGATAGACCTACACAATCAAGTTGTGCCACAAGTACCTTAGGGCAAACTTATCAAAGTCCCACTTCCTCTTTGGTTGCCATGTTTTGCATGGTACCGCAACCACAGGGAGTGGTACTTATGACTAAGAATCCCAAATTGTTTTGTGAGAATCTGCAGGCTTTGTTGGTGAAAAATTTAATCTCCAATTAAAGCCCAGTGGTTTGAAAAGAAAAAACAGAAAGAAAAGACAGAACAGAAAGAAAAGAAAGAAAAGAAAAGAAAGAAAAGAAAGAAAAGAAAGAAAAGAAAGAAAAGAAAGAAAAGAAAGAAAAGAAAGAAAAGAAAGAAAAGAAAGAAAAGAAAGAAAAGAAAGAAAAGAAAGAAAGAAAAGAAAGAAAAGAAAGAAAAAGAAAGAAAAGAAAGAAAAGAAAGAAAAGAAAGAAAAGAAAGAAAAGAAAGAAAAGAAAGAAAGAAAGAAAAGAAAAGAAAGAAAGAAAGAAAGAAAAGAAAGAAAAGAAAGAAAAGAAAGAAAAGAAAGAAAAGAAAGAAAAGAAAGAAAAGAAAGAAAAGAAAGAAAATATTTCATTTTCTGTGAAAAAAATAATCAAATTCACCCCCAAAGATTCCAATTTTCCATGGGGTGATTGCAAAATTTTTGTTGTGTAATCCTCTCTATGCATGAATGTTATGATCTCTTTTGTTGATTGGTATTCAGTACTAAAAATATTTAGTTTATCTTGGTCCTTAATTTGATTATAGCATTTTTAGTGTGACCAATATCAACATGAGTGGTAAGTCTTTCACCATCTGACATATAAACATATGCCCATCTGACCTTTCATGCCAGCCTTCCCAGATTTAAAACTAATATTCAAGGAATTCACAGCTGAAGATGGGATACCAAGATTCCAATGCTCCTATTGTGGAGGTCACCTGATGGAGGCCAAGAATAGGCACAAACACATTTCTTCTGTTCCACATCGTTGCAAGGTATCAAATCATGAAGAAATGTTGGCTTTGATGAATTCATCAGCACAAAATGTTACTTCTTCTCCTACCCCTGCTGCTTTACCTCTTTCCCCAGCTCATTTTCTTATAGATTTACATGATGATTTGAACCAAGGTGTTTCTCAAGGTGATGTGATGGACTGGGTTCCTTCCGTTCCTAATCCTCAAGAAGTGAAACATATATTAATTCCTACAGGAACAGATGTAGGTTTTGGTGCTATTTCTCATTCACCTGCATTGCCAAAAATAGACTGGGAAGATTTTCTATATCACAGTATGGATGTAGATCCCTTTATTCATGGTTATCTTGGCAATCCTCAGTAACTAAACACTGGTCATACTCTATCTTCAGTTCTGGTATGGTACCCCTACAGGAGTAAAGAGGTATTTGTTCTCCTTTGTTATTGCATGCACACTAGATATCAAAATTCTGGGTTTGGTTAGTGATTGTGGGGATTATTTTTTTCTTAGGTTTTCACAGCTTGCCTCATGTTGGGTTACTTGCATAATCTCATGTCTCGTGACACATACATGCAATTGAGGGTTATCCTCTCATTGTGGAATCTGGATCTTCCCCACTGGGATACTGTTCAGATGACAAGGGATAGGATTAAGAAGGCTGCTAGTTTTAAAATTGTGGAATCAACAAGTGTATGGGGAAAAAAATTGTTCACCATAAGTGTGAAAACAATCCTTGCAAACGTCAGATGATTTCACCTCTTTAAATTCTGCTTCAGCGTTAATCTGACTGTATATATTGTTTGTAAAACAGGAACTGGCAAATATTTATGTTGTGAATAACTTAAAGTTCTTCCCTTGCATCTAGGATGGCACTACTGTGGCTGATAGGCTGTGTTACAGTTACAAGTGGATAGAAGATCTTCCTCGTCAATACAGGGCTCAAATGGTGGTTTCAAGAGAAAAACATTTCTATATCTATGAGCCTACACAACTCATCACGGGTGAAGTGGTGGTTCCTCTGTTCTTCTACAAGTTCAAATATGTGCTTCTTTCCAAGTGTATTACTCCACGGTACAGGAAGAATATTGAAAAAAATGAGACCTTGATAATTTTACCATCAAATCTAAGATTCAATGACCAATCACTTTTGACTGTTGAAGTCAATAATTTTCATCTGATTTATTCAGAAATCACACTTTGGGATGGTCAATATCTCTCCAGTATTTGTGGAAATGTTCTTTATGGTATTTTATATCAAATTTTTTCTGATCCTTCACAACCATGGATGGTAATACTAACTGATGCTTTTGTTTCAGAGGAGTCTTCTGAAGGCCAGCTTTGTATAGAATCCCAAAATTATCATATATTACCTCTGCCCAATAGTTGGAGGGAAACGTCCAAGGGAAAGATCATACGCCATGTTCCTATAACCCTTTATGCTGATGATACCTCAGGAAATGTCTCAAAACAGTGGAACAAGCATATCTTGTTTTACTTCACCCTTTCTGGCCTTCCTCCCAATTTTACTAACCAAGAGTATCATTGCCATTTTCTTGGGACTTCAAATGTTGCGGGAGTGTTGGAGTTGGCAGAGCCAATCATCAATGAAATCAAGTGAGTACATGATATGTCACATGCACTGCCGGCATTAACCAGTCGAACACGGCTGCTCGAGCGGTGCTCGAACAGCCGTGTTTGACCGGTGTTCGGACGGACACTGTCCGACCGAAGGAGAGCCAACTGGTCGGACAGATTTGTCCGACCGGTCCCGGCTGGTCCTGTGCAACCGGTCCCAGGAACTGATCGGACAGGCCTGTCCGACCCGCCGGCAGGTGCTTCGGTCGGACAGTGCCTGTCCGACCACCGGTTGAACACGGCTGTTCGAGCACCGCTCAAACTGCCGTGTTCGACCGGTTAATGCCGGCAGTGATGCACTGTGAATAGTTTCTTAAGCTGATCTCTTTCATGTCACATTGATAATCAGTGATGTTGCAACAAATGGTTTCCCTGCTTATGATTGCAAGCTAGGAGAAAATGTCCTCATCATGAGTGTGGTATTAGCATTCCTGGCCGACTCTCCAATGCATGCTGAAGTAACAAGTACCCCAATGCCAGCAGTTTCTAACAATCCCTGCAGAATGTGCCACCTATCTGTTGAAAACCAAGGTGATAAACAGACTACTTCATATGTACATGATTTTTTTGGTCAGCCATGTGGAAGTGATAAGGTGAGTCCTTATGTATTCAAAACAATAAACTACTCATGGCTCATATGCTTATTACTATTAGGTTAGTACTAGGCCAAGAGTTTGGAATGAGACAATATCAC